>PVKM010004247.1:0-53048 GCA_004027735.1 Carollia perspicillata
CACACACACACACACACACATACACACACACGACAATAGCCAGGACAAAGTAGGAACTTCTGGGTTTTTTTTTTTAATCAAAAGCTGCTGTGATCCAGAAACCCCACAGTAATCTTGAAATAAATATAGAGGCAGAAGTGCTTCATTCAGTTGACAGGATTTTTTGAGTGCACACCACCTGCCAGACACTGTGGTAATAAAGCATGCAGGGCTTACACCTTCATTCTGATGAGGGAAACCAGAACATAAATAAGCGCATGATTACAAACTGTGACAAATGCTGTAAAGGAAACAGGAAAAGGGAATAAGGTGGTTAGAAAGGAACTTAGATGGGGTGGTAAGAGAGTCTTCTCGGAAGAGGTAATAATTATACTGAAACCTGAATGATAGTGAGGAACCAGCCATGCAAGGAACAGAAAAGGACAGAGGGAACAGCATGTGCAAAAACCCTGAGGCAAGAAGGGGACTGGTGCCTCTGATGAACAACAACAACAAAAAAATTTGAGTGACTACAGCAGAATTTTTTCAACTTTAAGCTGTGACCCAATGGCAAGCATGACAAGTGGGATTTTTTTTGTTTGTTTTATCCAATGAAATGGAGTAAACAGGATAGAATAAAAAAATCAGGATATACCTTTTCTATAACAGGAAACACTGTTGTAGGAAACTTGAGACATCATAATTCATCAAGTTTAAGTTGCTATCAGTTGTAAGACTATCACAATTTTATGTAATATTAAAAAAGAAAAAGTGCTCTCAATTAAATCATGATATCTTTATGCCTATATGACTACATAATCATATATAGACTCTGATTATAAGATGCATCCTCATTTCAGATACTTCAAAATCAATGAAATATACTATATATGCTCCCTTGTATTAAAATGCAAGGTAAAATGTATTCTTCTGTAGGTTGTAGCCAAACGATTTTGGAAAACCACCTGGCTGAAGCACAGTGAGAAAAGGAAAACATGGCTGAAGCTGATGGTAGAGAGGCAGGCAGGGACCAAGAATCTTGAAGGCCCAGAAAAGGGTTTGGTTTACACTCAAAATGCAATTAACTGGAAGCCAGTGGTGTTTCAAGAAGCAGACTTACATGATATGACTGCCATTGTGTGGATGCAGTAAGAAGAACAGATTAAAATAAGGAGGGAGAAAAGAGCAGGAAACCACTGTCATTCAGTGAAAAGAGGATGGTGCCAAAAGACAAGGGGACATGGATGGAACTGAGATCTCTTTTGGAAACACACATGTAATAAGACCTGCTGATGAGCGTGGGGACCAAGGGAAAGAAGAAAGTCAAATTCTAACAGCTTTTTCATTGGAGAGACAAGGTGATGGCACCGTTTACTTAACTCTGAAAGCCCAAAGGAGAAACCAGCTTGGGGCAGAGGCAAAAGTGATCCTTCTCTTTAAAAAAAAAAAAATTAGTCTACATCAGAAGGTCTTCAAGACACTAAGTCAAACAGTTTAGAGCTGTGATGTATTCTCTAATATGCCTATTTTGCCATGAATTAATATTATAACTTTATGACAGCAGATTGGACATTGCAGAAAAATAATTATGAACTTAAAGACACAGTAATAAACTGCAAAATGAAACAGGCAAAGGAAAAGACAATAAAATGAACAGAGCATTAATGAGCTGTGGGGCAACTTCATGCAGCCTAACATACAGGGTAGGGAAAAACAGGGTTATAGTTGTTCCTATGGAAAATAATACAATAATTCATAATACAAGAATGAACTCTGTTTCAACCACTCACAGCTGTAAACCTACTTTTGCCCCACCCTGTACATGTAAATCCCTGAAGGACTGTAGGGATGAGACAGAAAAAGTATTTGAAAAAATAATAGCCAAAGATTTTCCAGAGTTGATGAAAACCATAAACTCACAGATGCAAAAAGTTCAATGAACCCAAGCACAAGAAACACGATGAAACTTAAGCTAAATCAAAATGTTTAAAACCAGTAACAAAGAGAAAATCTTAAAACCAGCCAGAGAACAAGATAAGTTACATATATAGAAACAAAGAGAAGAAAGACAGATTTCTAACCAAGGGGTGTAGGGTAAGGGCAGGAAGCAAGCTAGAAGACAGTGGAGCAACATCTTGAAAAGTACAGGAAGGCAAAAAAAACAAGAGGGGAAAAAAAAACCTGTCAACCTGGAGTTCTATACCCAGCAAAAATACCCTTAAAAATTAAGATGAGCCCTAGTTGGTGTAGCTCAGTGGATTGAGCACCATCCTGCAAAACAAGAGGTTGCTGGTTCAATTCTGGGTCAGGGCTCATACCTGGTTTGCAGGCCAGGTCCCTGGTTGGGGACGTGCAAGAGGCAACTGATTGATATATCTCTTGCACATGATGTTTCTCTCTCTCTCTCTCCCCCTTCCCTCCCTTCCCCTCTCTCTAAAAATAAATAAATAAAGCCTTTAAAAACATTAAGGTGAAATAAACACTTTTGAAGACATACAAAAGGTGTGGGAATTTACCACCTGCACACCTATACTATAAGAAATGTTAAACAAAGTCCCTCAAGCAGAAGGAAAATGACAACCAGAAACTTAAATCTACACAAAGTAATGAAGAGCACTGGAAAATAATGGTAAAATGAAACAAAAATAGAGAGTTGTATAGACAGACTCGCAAATAGATTCATAAGTTATCACTTAGAATCGATTTCTAAAAATCTAGCCAATATTTTTATGGACCAATTTAACGGATTATAATTTTCCCCCAATATCGATGTGCTTTTTACCCAGCAACAATACAAGTGATTTATTCATTGAATGGGGTAAGAATATAACTTATCCAAAGAAGGACCGTGACTATCTACACTGATGTTGAAATCTCATCTGTGAGCAAGCAGCAGACTGGCCCAAAGACCATCCAACTCCTTTGAGTGCATTTCATGATCACCAAGGACAAAAGGCAAGGGTTCTTCCTTAAAGAAGAATAAGACCCATAGATTAACAAACTCTACAGCAGGAGTGAGCAAATTTTTTCTTTAAAGAACTAAATAGTAAATATTTTTGGGCTTAAGGGCTATTCAGTCTCTGTCACAACTACTCAACTCTGCCCTCATAGCATAAGGGCAACCATACTCAGTATGTAAAAGCATGGGCATGACTGTGTACCAATAAAACTTTATTGACAGAAAACAGGAGGCAGACTGAATTTGGCCCACTGGTGAAGCTTGCCAATACCTGCTCTAAATTATGATTTAATGTGAAATCTCTCAGAGACAGCAACAAGAAACTGAGGATAGAGTTAATTCGTTCAAAGCCTAAGCAATGGTCATAAAAAAGCTCCCTGGCCTAGACTTAGAAATAGACAACCTATTCCATCTTTTTTTTTATTTTATTTATCTATCTTTAGAGGGGAAAGGAAGGAAGGAGAGAAGGAGAGAAATATCAATGTATGGTTGCCTCTCATGGGTCCTCTGCTGGGAACTGGCCTGCAACCCAGGCATGTGCCCTGACTGGGAATTGAACCACAATCCTTTGGTTCACAGGCCTGCGCTCAATCCACTGAGCTACACCAGCCAGGGCACATCTTATTTTTTTTAAGATTTTATTTATATATTTATTTTCAGAGACAGGGGAAAAGGAGGGAGAAAGAGAGAAAAAGAAACATCAATGTGGAATTGCCTCTCACGTGCCCCCTACTAGGGACCTGCCCTGAAACCCAGGCATGTGCCCTGACTGGGAACAGAACCAGCAACCCTATGGTTTGCAGGCCACCACTCAATCCACTGAGCCACACCAGCCGAGGCTCCACCTTCTTATTAACAGCAAATTTCCAAATAACACTGCACCATTAAAAGCTTGTTTAACCGCCTCCACTGTAGTCTAAACTTTCAATCACTAATACTGTTTCATTTTCTTTAAAATTTACCATCACTGAGGCCTTTGGATCATTCTGACACATCAAATGGCAATCCTGTTTGAGGGCATAATGTAATGAATTACCGTCATTATGGTTTTGATTTATTACCGACTGTGAAATATAAACACAAAATGTAGAACCAATCCTGTTGTGACTGCTAGAAATACTATAAGAATCTAACCATTATTGGACTGATCTGAATAAAAAATAAATGTCAAGAAATGTATGGTTTATGTTTCTTTGAAATAAGTTGTAAGCCAAATACACAAAAAAGCAAAAGGTCACACAGTAGTATATATAAGGATAGTAAAATACATAAGACAACTTTGGATTCTCTTAATGAAATAACTGAGTGCTAATAAGACATGAGGTGCTACAGGGAGTAGTTATTCTTAAAAATTATTGAGGACCCCAAAGAACTCTTGTTTATGTGGGTTACATCTATCTATATTTACCATACTAGAAATTAAAACAGATTTTTTCAAATATTTGTATTTTATTTCTTTTAAAATAACAATAGCACTGCTTTTGTACCATCAGTGTGTTAAACCAATCAAAAATGCCAAATGACATCTTAGTCTTACCGTGAAAATAATCTGAACTTGGGGACCATCAGGGACCCACAGACCCCACTTTGAGAACAGCTGAGCTCGGGGTTTGGACCACAGTGAAGTGGAACAAACAGGCTGCAGCCTGGGGAGCACAGAGGCAGTCTCGCTGGGGAGTACTTCGTCTTCATTAATTTTAAGGAAAGGTCCAAGAGGAAAAAGGAAACAAGAGCTATAATGCAGCCTTGATGAGAGAAAATACCCGCAGAGCTGAGGAAGGAAACCAGTGTTCACGTGTCTGACCACAGGCTGGGATGCATGGTCAGGGTTCTAGAACACTCAGGCTTCAAGGCATCCACCCCTTTCCCTCTTGAAGGCAGGCACCAAGCAAGACTGTCACCTTCTATGCCCCAATTTTATGTCTTGGCTATCGCACTGATGGCTTACTAATTAAAGACAGGGTTTGATATTCATGCAAAAAAAGAGAGAGAGAGAGAGCACGCATTGACTTTCAATTTTAACAAATCACAGAGGATGACTTTGGGATCTCATGATTGAGGATGCTGAAAGGATTCCTTTCATTAATGTCTCTTGATTATTCTGCATTAGTCATTTAACCCAATCAATAGAAGAACAGGAGGGAAGGGACATGAACCATGTCTGTGGGGCCTTGCTGGTGTACACAGGGCTCACACCACACCTCTACCCCATGGTACCATTCAGAGTGACACTTGCACCATGTCACACATCTGTGTGCTCTAAAGTGTGCAGGCTCAAATTCTCTTCCTTCCAGGAAGGGTTACAGGGACTTAAATTTCAAGTCCAGGCAGAAAATTCTCTCTTCCACCACTAAGCATGGAAGCATCTTGACAGTGTGGGTTTTTATTTAAATTTGACTCTCCTGTTGGTCTCCACCACGATCTAATCTTAGCTGGTGAATTTCGATGCAAATGCAATTGACAGGATGGGTAAAGTGAGAGTAGAAAAAAAGAAAGCAGAAGACCAACAATGGCTTCCCAGCACCCCCTGCCAAGCTCCTTCAATGCAGATCTTCGATTTAACTGCGATCCATTTAATTTGGTCCAGAGGCAGAGGCCAGATGGTATAACTACTCTTTCCCAGGCTAGCAGACAGAGGCCTCTTAGAGATGAGCAATAATAGTCCATTTGACTATTCCCTTTTATTGATAAAACAGCCTGCTGTTAAGCTCACAAGCCTCCTGGGAGATAATTTTAGATTTAATTTGATTGATGCTTACACTGGGTCTGAACTTGGGCGTTGAACAATGAGAGCGAGCGAGCATCGGAGCACTGCATTTGTGACCATTTTCTCTTTCTCTTAGAAAACACATTCTTCAGAACAAATTCAACAAGGCCATTCAGGCAACAACCACAACCTGTAACCAGCTTTATAGAACATAACCAAAAGGAGGAGAGAGGAAAAACCCACCGCCTCAAAACTGAACGGAAGCAAACTGACGTGGGGTGGGGACCCCCGCATGGTGGGCTTGCAAACAGCTGTCTGACCAAAGGCAGTTTTCTGTCATCATTTTTAAGAAGCCCGGTTTCCCGTGGCATCTTCATCTGAGACTCTGGCTGAGCCCTAGTTTCTAGACCTACAGAGGCTGTTTCCTTCTTTTTTCCTAAGAAGATGCTCTGAGGCAGTGATCTCATGTAAATTAAGTCGTGACTTGCTGCTGTGCTAGGCTCCCAGCAGCCATTAGATACAGCACAGTCCAACCAGCAGCAAGACAGGATTTAAAGACTAATTTCCCCACAGATAAACAGCAGTGACACATGCTCTATTTTCTACCCTCCTCCTTCCAAACGGAAAGAGAAGATGCAGGGCCACCACCCTCCCTCCCAATTCCAACAGAGCAGTGAGACAAGTGAGTCTTTCTCCACCAGTGTAAAAGGATTTGAGGAATTACATGCCAGTCCCTGGGGAGAACAGGCTAAAGACACAGCCCTAGGCACATAGTGAGGACTCATTAAGTAAGGATTAAATTACTGTTGTCTCCTCTCTCTTTCAGAGGTTCAGTGTTCACATAGGGGCAAAATATTAACATACAATGTATTAAATGTAATACTGGTGAGATGTTTAAGTGTCTCTTTTAGCAACTAAGAAATGCTATCTGGCTGTCTTCCTCCCCATCCACCCAACTCCAGAGAGTGCACAAGCCTTGTTTGCATTCAATTTTAAATATTCATTTCATTCTTACCTCCATTTTTATAGTCTTATTTTTCTCTTTGCCTTTTCTTCTTATTTATCCTGTTACACAGTTTTGTATCTTTCTAAACTGCTTTCAATATATTTTGAAACAAGGCAAAGTACAGAGAGATATCTTACTTTTTCCAAACCAAACATTGGCAGCATATGGCATCAACAAGTGTTTAATAAGTGTTCTCATAAAGACAATGGGAATTCAGACCACAGCCATTTCTGAACTTGGCGTTAAGTCCTGGAAAACCTAGGAATCACAAGCAGCTTCTACAAAGGAGTTACGATGTGCCCCGGGAATCCTGGAAGTCTCTGTGTCTAGGACTGGTCCATAAGGACCCTGGGACTGTCCAATCATGAACTGAGTTCAGACAATGGGTTCTTGAAATTCAACAGAGGGAGACTGCTTCTAAGAATCAAACTACCGTGTTTTTGGACTATAAGACGCACCCCCCCCCCCCCATTTGGGAGGAAAATGCAGCAGTGACCCTGCTCCACAGCCCCCTGCCACAGCGAGCCAGGTAAGCTACATTTGGACTATAAAACACACACCCCTTTCCCCGCCAATTTGGGTGGGAGTGCGTCTTATAGTCTGAAAAATACAGGTAGTTTAAAATATATACCAAATCATACCAATGCATATATAAGACATAAAGCAGAACCTATAACTTAAAAAAAGTAAAATAAATAAAGTTAACACAAAACAAATATAGAAATATGGTAAAAAAGACTACTGTAAAGCATAAGACTTTTTTTTTAAACGATTATTGAAAATCAAAGTAGAAGATCCAAATAAACAGACTTTGGCTAAAACTATAATATTGAATGTCAACTGTAACTGAAAAAAAGAAAAATATATATAATGACAATTATTTTAAAAAGCGGGAAGATACACAAAGGAAGACCTTTTCAAAATGCTAAGGAAAGCCCGGGTATCACCAACTGAGGGAGAATACCAATTCCAGTGAAGGAGAAGCCAGTGTGAGCCAGTTTTCTGCCCACCCAACATCTCTACAGATTGTTTTTTGTCTCTCAAAATTGCTCCAAATGAGCAGACATCCTCAGTGCCATGCTCATCCCAGCTGAGGTCTCCAGCAACCTGAAGGGACCACTCCCCAGGCCTACCGTGAGCGCCTGGATCTCCTCCTCGGCTTCTGCGGTCGTCTCCTCCAGCTCTGTCTTGGCCTGGCGGAGCTGGCTCTCCAGGGCCGCCCGGGCAGCCTGCAGGGCTGTGAGCTGGGACTCCCGCTCTTGCAGAGAGAGCTGTAGCTCTGTGAGCTGGCGCTTTAGCTCCAGTTTCTGCTCCTCATGCTCGAGACTGACCTGAGAAACAGAGAAATGATCGGTTGACCTTAACTACAAAGAAAGCTGGGATGTGACCTGCTGTTCGGTGTGTATTTTAAACTTAGTCATGGAATCAAATTCTTTAGCCATCAACTGAGGGAGAAGACTCAAATGGGTCTGATTTCTATCAGTCTCGAAAATCAACAGAAGTAAGAAAATGTGAGAGGCTGTATATACAAATCATCCCTTATTTACAAATATTCAAATGCTTGGGAAGGTTTCAAAAGAAAAAACACACAAGGAACTCTAGTGGACATTATAACAAGTACTCTTAGTAGAAATACTTTTAAAAGCAAATGGATATAAATAACATATTAGTGTCAGGAACCCCTTCGTCATTAGAATACAAATGGAACAACAGACTGAATTTGTGTATTTTAAATATTCTTGCTCTGATTTGTTTCCATTAAGTAACCAGTATTAATGTTACATTATGAACTAAATATTCTTCCTTCCACCTGCCCATCTATCCCTCTACCTACTCAATGTTTCATTCATTGATACAAGAAAAATTAACTAGTAACTTCTGTGTAAAAAGGAATATGGACATAAAAAAAAGCATCTGCCCTTCCAGTTTAGAAGAAAAATGAAAACCAACCATTATCACGTATTGTGATCAAGTGCAGCGGTCAGGACATGCAGGGATGTAATGGGAACACAGCAGAGGGGTAGAAGGAGATAACTCTGCATCTGTGTACTGAAGAATACAGAAAGCCAAGCGAGCATCTCAAAGAAGAAAGAAAATTCCAAGCAGGGAAGCAAGACATCCAAAGCCATGGCATGGAGATGACGCACATCTATTTGACCTAACAAGCACTGACAAGGCTGCCCTAGGAACCGGGACAATGCCCGTGTCAGACATTGAAAACCAACGAATACGAGATGCTCGCTGCCCTCAGACAGCGCTCTATCCAGCACAGATTGCCAAGAGGTGCACAAAATGATGAGCTAAACACGGAAGGCTGTGGGGAAGACAAAGGAGACATTGGATGCATCTCCACAGGACAGGACAAGGCTCCCCAGAAAAGGTGACATCAGAGTCCAAAGGCCATATGGGTGAAGAGAAGAAAGATATACAAAAGATTTAGCCTTGGGAACCAATAGAATTTAGTAGTTAGCTCAAAGTGGGACAGCAAACAAAGGACAGAGGTGAGTCAGAGGTGAAATCTGTGTTTCTGGGCAGGTGAATTACAGGGTGAGGCCACTGAGTAGAACAGGGAACATGAGAGGAAGAGCCAGTCTGGAGGACAAAGGTAAGAAATTCGGTCTTGACATGCTGACCTGGGGCAATGAGGGAGACATCCACGTGGAGATGTCTGATGCCTACTGGGATGATGGGTCAGAAACTGGACAAAGGTCTGGGTTGGCAAGTCAGTAGCCCCGGAAGCCAAGGCTGTGATCTCTCTCTAGTGAGGATGAGAATGATGATGATGGTGGTGGTGGCAATGACAACAATGTGGCAGTAGCAAATGTACTCACAACAAGCCAGGCACTGCTTTAAGTCCTTTCATCTTCATAGCAACCCAGTGAGGGAGGTACTATTATTACCCCCTTTTAGAGATTAGCAAACTGTGGCACAGGCAGATCAATAACTGAGCAAATGGCACATAGCTAAAAAAAGGGCAGGGCTGGTTTCGAACCCAGGAAGTCTGTCTCTACTACTTACTGTTGCCTTCTTAAAAGACCAGCAGTCAGAGCAGGCTGTGACTCTACTAGCAGGCCTGGAAATCCCCTGATGCCACTTGGCAAGACCATGAGAGGCAGGTGACAGTGAGGCAAGCAGAGGTGGGGGAGCAGGATGCTGCCCACTGACAGGAGAACCCGGAGCCCAGGACGGTCAGGACTCCGCACATTTTGCTAGAGAAGAGTTAACACTGCATACATGCGGTTGGGGGAAAGCCCAGGGCCCTTTAAGCTGAAGCACACCCGAGGTTGAAGTCTCAGCCCCCATCTCAATGGGGCAGCAGGCAGCAAAGAGAAAGTGGACCTGCTCCCCTACCATCCTTGGGGGACTAGATGTATTAATTTAAGAACAAAGCCACATACTTCCCCCAGGGCATTTTAATTACCCAGATGAGCTATACAGCTGCATGGTGAGAGAGACGTTTGTGGAGAAGAAAGGCAGGCCAGCCAGCCAATGTTCCCACACTCAAAAAAATCTATCTGCGCTATTTACACTCACACGCTTAAGGCTGACACTATGGGGAAATGTAAAACTCACTGAAGGGTAAAAATATAGCCCAGATGATAAGTTAACCCACTACTTAATGCTTTTGGATGACCCAGAAAGATGGTTCTCAAACTTCAACAGCATAAGAATTTCCTGGGGCATTTGTTAAAAATGCAAAACTTCACTCTCCACTTCCTCACCTCTATTCCTTTCAAACAGGCAGAGGGAGAAAGACACTCAGGAATCTGCATTTCAGTCAACACACCAGGTGATTGTAATGGAGGGGTCCACACCTTGACAACTCCAGTCTCTGGAGAGTGGAACGCATTTTAATGCTCCGGTACAAACTAAGATGCAACCAACATGAGGGTTCCCCAGGGTGTAGTCATCAGGCCTCTGCCGGCTTAGCAGTCTTTTCCTTAAGAGCGAGCACCTACTCTGAAGGGTTCCACCACAAATATTTGAGCACAGTGTCTCCCCTCCCAGCCAGACGCCCCCACTTCCAACAACCACTCCCCGAAACTCCAGTGCTGCCTCTGCAGAGGCCAGATAACCCTGCCCACTAGGCCGACAGCTCCCAAGATCAGGGACTGGTCTGTCTCCTCACAACTGTATATCAGACTTCTAATTGGCACACAGCAGGCATTTAGTAAGTACACAGTGAGTAAGTACATGAATGTAACCTGATCACTTCAGTCAATCTCAACATGTTTACAACCAAATATGTGGTAAACTTGGCTGTCCTTCCCAGCTTACCTCTGAAGTGAACCACCTTCCACGAAACAAACCTAATATGTGGGTTTGTCTTTTAAAATTCCACTGGCATTATGAGACTTCGGCCACTGTCATTAAGCCACACTCTGTAGCCAACCGCTAGTGTGTGGACTTGGTCATGTGACCCTTGCTAAATTGAAATCAAGGAGGAATCACTATGCCCCGACTTGAAGATGCACCAATTATGTAAGTTATGTGTAATCCAGTGAGGGAGATTCCATATTTTGCCATGTATAATGTGTTCCCATGTACAATACACACCTGCATTTTTGGCCCAAACTTTCAGGAAAAAATCTTTCATTTTAATTTTTTAATTCAATTTTTATTTATTTATATTTAGATATTTGCTTTTTGTATTATAAAGGGTATTATTTTGCATATGGATATCAGTATTGTTTTCTAGAGTTAAACTTTTAACAGCTAAGCATAAATAAAAGAATTAAAAATATTTACGTACATACAGAATTAGTACTACCCATGTATAATGCACATCCTTCTTTTTCTCTCAAAAATTTGGACAAAAAAGTGCGCGTTATACATGGCAGAATACAGTGCATTTTCATGCCGCTTTACAGATGAGGAAACTGATGCACAGAGAGAAGGCAGCCTGCTCAAGGTCACAAAACACACCAGCAATGGAGGTGGAATTCTAACCCAGACCCCCGTGCCCAGTGCGCCCTCCTTGGTGCACAATGCCGTTCGTGTGAGCACTGACTTATGTCTGACACCCTGACTCCTCCAACAAACCCTCTCATGCAGTCGCCCTCACGCTCACCTCCCTCAGCCTTGTCTCCAGCTCCAGCAGACGATTCTTGTCAGTGTGGTCTTGGTGGCTGATTTTTTCCAGCTGCTCCTCCAGCTTCCGGTTCTGGGCCTCCAATTTCCCTGCCTGTGTCTCCAGGTAAAACTTCTGTTGCCTGAGTTCTGAAATCATCTCTTCCTGGGCCTTCCTGGTGGGGGTGGTAAGAGGAACCAAGCAAAATCATAGTCTCGTCAGAGATGAGCATGTCCCCTTGGAAGGACAGAGACAGAGACAGAGTGAGGGATGTGTCTTAGATAGTAAGTGTAGACAAGGGTCATTCCTGGGTTAGCTCTGACCTGACCCGGCCTCGCGATCACTCCCATTATCTCTGTTCTGACCTGGCCTCATGCGCAGGATCCCAGCATGGGAACCTAGGGCCCATTTAATCCTCATGGCTGAGTCCCTCACCGATGGGATTGAGTATGGTCAAGGGGAATGCAAGAGATACTAACTTTTCACTCCTTTGGTAGACTTCTTTTTCTTTGAGTTTGTATAGGAGGGCAGAAAGAGGCCCTTCAGAGTACAAGAGCACCCTAGTGACTCTTCAAGGTGAACCCCGGAGAAGAAAGGGCGATGAGGAGAAAGAATTCTGTTCCTTCCACTTCTCTGTGAGCACGCTCACCTCTCCACCAGACTGCTCAGAAGCATCAGAAACTGGAATGACTCAAAGACCAAAAAGAAGTCTACCAAGCTGGTTTAAACTAAGATCGGAATGTTTTAGAAGCTCTTTGAGAAGATCTCTAAAGCAAAAAATATATACTATGGAGACTGTAATTCTTTAGGGGAAAAGATTATGATCAAAGTGCTCCTGGAACACGGAAAGTCCTTGCTGAACCCCAAACTTCATCCCCCAGGGCCTGACTTAACAACAGCAAAATAGCCCGAATGGGATCACACGAGATCACTTCTGGCTATTTACAGGAGGCCAGTCTGGGAGCAGGAACTGCAGCTTTCCAGAAGCAAACTATAAATAGACTCATTACAGAGAGCAACACACTATAATCTGATGGCAATTTGAAGCATTTAAGAAAACCCAGCTCAAAAGAGAGAACACAGTAGAATGAGACCACTTAAGAGAGGGCGAACATAAGCATGGAGAGAGGGGCTGAGCCACACTACAGAGGTAATTCAATCTGCTCTGGCTCCATCAGACAGAGCAACAGAGTTTATGCCCCAGGAGAGAAGACCAAAGTGTAATCACGCACATAGTTAGAATTTGAATACTTACATGTTCCTCTGGGTAAAAAGGCTGCTGTTTGCTGCAAGTTTATTGGCTTCTGACAGCTCCACAATCCTCTGTTCCAGGGATCTGATCTTGGAATCCATAGCGTTGATCATCTGAAACGTAGAGGGCCTTTGAAACCTCATGCACAGACGGTTCTCCAAGAGTGAGAGAAATGTAGGCCATATGGGCGGGGGTAAGGGTCTCATCTGAAATGCAGGCAACCTGACCAGAGGCAACAAAGCATCCAACTAGTCTGTACCCTGAGGATCACAATCTTATTGCCTGAACCGATGGCACTCAGTTGTTTTACCAAAACGGAGATTACTTGTCCCCACACTAGCTGAGTGGCTTGTATTAAAGACAGGTAGAAGGATCTACTCAGAACCTGGCATTCTACAAATAAGCAGGCCTTGTTAAACCCCCGTGCCACATGTGTGTGATGTGAGCCTGTGGGAGCCTCTAGTTTGAATCTGCAAGTTCATTCTTCTCATCACCCATGGAGTTAGCATTGCCTGAGTGATTCCTCACTCCCCGGCCACTACTGTCCTACATTCTCTACAAAAGTTTCCCCAACTTAAGGAATCATAAAAACTGGAAGGGGAGGACAGTTAAAAAATACAACTTCCCAGGACCCTCCTCTAGAGAGTATGATGTGAAAAGTCTCAGAAGGATCTGAGGTAATATGGAGATTAACAAGCACTACAGGCAAACCTTATGAGCAGCCAGTTTCTAAAACACCTGCTTACATGGGTTAGAAATGAGAGAAATGGACAAGTAAAAAAGAGAAGACAAAGGAGGGAGGCCAAGGGCTAGTGGGCATTATGTCAGGGGGCATTTTAAAGAACAACGTTCTAGCCAATGACAGATCGGCTCTTAAAGAAGAGTGTAAAAGGCGAAACCGGCCATCCTGAACTACCACGCCACTGCCTTTAGGAATAAAAAGTTGCAGAGAGAGCCACCTGTTAGCAACAAATTCCACAGGATGAAACAGAAAGAATAATTCATCAGCTGAAATAGATTTGTCCCAGGCATGTGATCCCCGTCATGGTTCACAAACACTCCTTTCAACACTGGCTTTAAGATTTCTTATACCTACCGCCTTCTGCTCACTGAGAATTTTGCCTTTCTCGTGAGCCTCCTCTTCGTGTCTCTGCATCATATTCTCCAGGGTCTCTTTATCAGCCAGGTCCTTTTTTATCTGATTGTCCAACACCTATGAGAAACAAAAGAAGAAGTTAGTTTTCCGAGCAGCGAAGCTGAGGAGGGAAAGGCTAACCAAGGGCAATTGAGAAAGTGGGGAGAGGGGGTAAGAGGGGAAAAGCAGTAGAGAGGACAAGCCCTCTAAACTCTGGGGCCAAGAGAGGGTTTGAGAATCTGATTCTCAGCTGAAATGAGGTTAACAAGTCTACCATGAAATGGCAAATAACCCATGGACTTGAACTAAGACCTTATTTTAAAATCAGCAGGCAAAACCACCCAAGATATATATCCAAAATGGAGGTGAACTCCAAAATGAGAGAGAAAACAAGAACTCTCTACAGATCCCATAATCTGAAGATAATACTTGGGGACAGCTTTGTCATAGCCAATACACCAGTATTTTCCAGAATACTGCTTGCCCTTAATTTGTAGCAAATTAATCTAGATATCTCTGGGTTGTATACAGAGAGGCAGAAAGCTGAAGACCGAGGAAGTCTCCGTGACCAAGGCTATGTTCAGAAACAGTCAGGGACCAGAGGATTTTGCCCACCAGCAAAGTAGGTGGAGAGTCAACATAAAAGAAAGAAAAAACAAATCCCTCTTTCCTGCTCTTTCCTCTGATCCAGCTGCAAAAAAAAGTCACTGGAAAGAGAAACCTTTCCCAGGAGAACAGACACCAGTGTTCTCCATGCTGAGAACACCACTGGAAGCACCTACTGTTCACAAGAGGAAGAAATAAAACAGTAATGGTGTCGCTATCCACCAGTTTGATCTAATGTTCCACAAGGCGGACACAGCCCCACTGATCACCAAAACAAGGGAAAAAGGAAGACAACATCATAACTTGTCCAAGCCTTTGACTACAACCCTGTGTTTCTCATCTGAGAGGATCCACTCTGCTTTGCTGAATGACACCAGCTGTATCTGATACTGGAAAGAAAGCTGAAACAAATCGGGGTCACAGATGGGATTGAAATGTGCCTTTCCCACAATGTCTATTGTGAAGGGATCTTCATAGAGCATGGGGACATCATCCCTAAAAAGAGGCAGTCGGCAGGTAGGGGGTCCACATGATAAAGAAAGGAAAGAACAGATTTCAAAGAGGGCTTTAAACTAGAACTGACTGATGGAAAAAATAGAATAAGAGTTGGTGGAGAAGAACAAAAGGTGGAGGACAGGGTCATGAGCAGAGAGAAGAAGCTCAATAGGATACGTGGCCCATTCTCTTGGATGTCAGGGTATGATTCTAAAATTACGAACAAGAAAAGGACAGAATCTAGGGTATGATTATAATTATAACTAAAATGGCCTTACAGAGTCTGGAACAGGAAACACAAAGCAGAACAGTCTAAAAAGAAGGTTTCATAAAGATTCCAGGAGGGAAGACAGAAGAAAACAGATCTTCCCTAAGATTCCCTAGGACCTATAAGACAAAGTTTTTTCCATCTTGAAGGCAGCAGAGACCACATAATATCTAGACCAAGCACACTCTTTCTTTACAAGGTACTGAAGCAATGACGTACATTTTCAGGATGCCTCTGCTAAAAAAAAAAAAGACTCCTAACAGAAACCAGTAAGTGGTAAGAGTGGGCCAAGGAACAAGCCACAGTCAAAACAGAACACAGTTTCTTGACAGGGAAGTCAATATAATCATACAAATCTCAATGAATTTTGCAAAGGGCTATGTTCACCATGCAAAAGTGGCAATGGACTCCAGCATACATCCTCCTAACTATGTAAAAGTCACTCTATGCCAAAAATAAAAGTCTGGATGCCAGTAATAGTTTAAACTGAAATGCCTAGTATATGAAGCTTGAAAAGTACTAAAGCAGGAGGTCATGCTAAAACATTTTGAGGTCACTTCTGGGTTATTTACCTATATTCCTTATAGTTAAAAAAAGCAAAAGTAACACTAACGGCAAAAGAAAGAAGGGGCTGAGGTGGGGACGGTGATGATGTCATGTGAACACACGTGTGTTTGGTTCTTCAGAAAAAGGGCCAGTCAACTCTTTAAGAATACCAACCAAATCAATAACAGCATCATCACAATAATTAAGTCTTCTTCATTGTCTGATTTGGAAAGCGAAGAAACAATATTTGAGTATAATGACCAATGTCTAATTCTCTAGAACATGAGAATTAAAGGCTAGGTCCAAAAGCATAATAAAAAAATGTGATGCAATTTTAAAAGGAAATGGATAAGCTGGCATCCATTGCTGGTCACTGAGTTTATTAATAATAATTCAATTAAAACAATAGTTTCAATAATTAAAATAAATGTATTATTTTACCTGGTGGGTCAGATTATTTAGGCCACCTCTTTTACAGAGACTAACTTAAAATGCTAGATAAAATATGTAAAACACTTTCCCCAATGCACATACAAGTGAAAGCAGAAACCAAGAAAGCTAAAAATAGCATAAACCAGTTTTTAATTTGAGGCATATGCTAAACCAAACAAACCAGACTTTCACTGTTAATAGCCTCAAAGGGTAAGAAGACAGACAAGTCAAAGCCCAAGGCCACCCCACAAGGGTGGCACACGTTTTCATTCAATGTCTCAAAGAATTCCCACTAATGGTTTCTCAAGGAAAATGAGCAGCTCCAGAAAAAGAACCAAGAGAAACAACAGAGCAGAAACAGACCTTCAGATACTTCAGATACCAGAATTGTCGGTCACAGATCATAAAACAACTATGCTTAATGCACTTAAAGACATAAAAGACAAACTTAGAGATGAATGCATGAAATAGAACAATTATTGTCTTAACCAATACAGGAAACTTGGAAAAGAACCCACTAGAATGTCTAGAAACAAAAAATACAGTAACTGAAATTTTAAACTGAATGGGTAGGTTTAACAGCAGATTATACAGGTAAGAATTAGTAAACTGGAAAAATCTGTCAGAACTTATCTAGAATATAGCACTGACAGATAGAGAAATGAAAAATATAAACAAAGGATAGATTGGAGATGATCTAACACAAGTCTAATCAAATTCAAAAAGAAAAAGGAAAGGGGAAGAGACAATATTTGAGATATAATGATCAAAACTTTTCTGGAATTGATAAGAAATAGTAATATGCTCAAAGCTCAATATATCTTAAGCAGGATAAATAAAAATAAATGTACATCTAGAGATATGACAGTAAAACTTCGAAAAATTAAAAACAAAGCAAATTTTAAAAATAGCCAAAGAGGGAAAAATCAGTTACTTTCAAACACAGCAACAGTTAGATTGAAAGCTGACTTTTCAATAGCGGTATAAAAAGCAAAGTCAATGGAATGATAACTGCCAACCTAGAATTCTATACCCAGCCAAAATATCTTTCAAGGATGAAAATGAAAGACATTTTCAAACAGATCAGAGAGCTTGTCATCAGCAGAACTTCACCAAATAACGTCCTGAAGAATACACTTTAGACTTATCAGAGGGATCACTTCATAAATTGTATAACTGTCTAGTCACTATACTATACACCTAAAACTAATATGATATTGAATGTCAAGTGTAATTGAAAAAATGTTTTTTAAATTTTAAGCATATACTTTAAACAAACGAAACAAAAAAGCATCCTAAATCTGAATGCAGGAAGAAAACTAAAAGCAAAGAATGTGATGACTCTGTCTAAATCTAAATTATTATGGACTGAATGACAGTGGATCAAAAAACATTTTAAAGATAACATTGAGATATATAATGACCAAAGTTTTAAAATAAATTGTTTGAACCTCTGTTATCCTTGCCCCCACATAGATACCACCCCAAAACCTTCCACTATGGCCTGAGGATGGCATTTACCCCAGACAGTCTTTGGCCTAGCAAGAAGTGGCCCAAAGTGCCCAGAAAGAGCGAAGCTACACGGTGCTCTAGGAGGAATGCCAGGGAAGATCAGAAAGTGTCTTTACTTTAATTTTTTCCTCATAGTGCTGCTCCTTCTGTTTCAGGTGGGCCTCTAGGTGCTGGGCTGAGATCTGGGCCTCCCGGTGCTTCTCCTCCAGCTCCTGGACACAGAAGAACAGTCAGTCAGGTATGCAAAGGGTAGGACATAGCCAGTATATGGTAGACATTGACAGGAAACGTGACTTTGTCACAGACACCACGGGCAACAGACATCTGTTCCTTCAGCACTAGCCCTAAGGCTCTTGGAAAGGAAACCATGAAGGAGGCTTGGCCCTGGGCTTCTGAAGTCCAAGTATACATACACACATATACACACACAGCTGGTGGGCGGGAATCAGAAATCTGTCAGTACAACAAGTCAAACTAAGGCAGCTCTTCATCTCTGAATAGAAAGATAAGAGAAACGAGGCAACATTTGAAAGTTTAGTATAATGCAAAGCCCTGTCCACTATGCTGAGCCTCAGGCCACTTTCACTGCTATGACAGCCTTAAATGAGAAAAGTAATTTTAATTTATTTTAAATTTAAAGTTAATTTATTACAATAATAAAAATGTAGTTTGTATTTTCTCTATTAACAAAATGATTGCTCAAGAACCCTAGCTGAGAAAAAAAAGCTCATATTACAATTCAAACACTGAGTTTTGAATGATTACTTTAACTGACTGATATACAGAATATGTGAATGGAGATATTCATAAAATCTAATGTTTATAACAACAATTTTCAACCTTTTTCATCTCAAGGCACACATAAACTAATTACTAAAATTCTGTGGCACACCAAAAAAAATTCATGTTTTGCTAATCTGACAAAAAAATAGGTATGATTATGATTCATTCACACCAGATGGCTATTGTTGTGTTAGTTGTTATCATTTTTTTTTTGACATCCTAATGGGAAAGAGGCCAGTGCCCCTTACTAAACTGTCAGGTATTGCATGTTTTTAAAAAATTTTTTTACTGTCCTAAATTTTTTATTAGGTTTTTACAAACACTTTTTACAAACATTACTTATATTAGTGGTAGTAACGGATAAAAATTCTTGCAGCACATGAGTTGAAAATCACTGGTTTATACGATATGATGCTAATGGTAATAAAGCAGAACATAAAATACACTGATAATAATGATGTAAATATGTATGCATGCATATTAAAGATTGGAAGAGAATTTGGAGCAATATAAATAGCTCAAATTTAATGTTCTCTGCATTCCTTTATTAAGTATTCTACTTTTAAACAAAATTGTAATTCATTTGAAAATTATACATATTCATTTACCAATGTTTTATAAACTGATCTGTAAAAGGCAGCATTCAATTCACGGAAACACTCTCTAAATGCAGATATCATATCTGCATTTATGTTAAGTCTTATGAATCTACACCAATTAGTTAATTATTAAAACAGAAAGTTATTATTCCAAAAATAAGATTAAAAAGCACAAAAAAAGGAAAAAAGTTAACACTCCAAGTTTTAATCTCTTTACACTATTATGAAATTTTTCTTTGAAGTAGAAGCAATTATAAAAGTTTTGAAGAAAGAATAAATTATACAGGATACGTCCATAAAATGGGAAGAAAATACCTCTAAATTCACGTGCACATAAAAATGTTAAGTTTTTGACATTCTGAAGCCTACAAACGTTGGCTTTGCTTTGGGGGCCAGTTAAGTGTTCCATTTTAAGACTAGGTGCAGAAGATCTGTTGCCCTCTAATGGATGTGATCTTGAAAAGTTGAACGTAAACAGGATTTTAATTAATAAAACCGCAGGGTGTCCAACCCACAGCCCACAAGACACGTGCGGCCAAGGATGGCTCTGAGTATGGCCCAACACAAAATCATAAATTTACTTAAAACCTTTTTTGTTCATCAGTTTTCATTAGCGTTTGTGTACTTAATGTGTGGCCCAAGACAACTCTTCCTCTTCCAGTGTGGCCTGGAAAGGCCGAAAGGTTGGATACTAAAGGCCTGGTGTGCACTAAAGGGTCCTCTGCAGTGACTTGTTCTATTAAAGCAAATTACTTTGCTATAACGAGAACCCCAATTATCTGTGTTGAAAGTTCTTACCAGAATAGCAAGTATCTTAAAGTAAAGGACACTTTGGGATCTGTTTCCAAGCGTCATCCTTATTATAATGGTATTAAAGACCACCCTTTGCCCGTATCCTAGATTCTTTGCAGCCTAAGCACAGGGTTCTTGAGCAAAAGGCACCTTCCAGTAAGTGATCTCACAAGCACAAAGGTACTCAGGTAGGTGGCAGATACATTGAAACAAAGAAATATAATTACTTTCTCTTTATGTTATAAAGAACTTGATCATTATCTTTTCTTAGTTTCACTCCTCGTAAGATAACACAGGAATGGAAATCAGATTCTAAATCAGGTAAAAAATGCAGAGATCTGAGACTGACAACTTTAAGACCAAACTTCTGGTCTATATATGAGTGGAAGTTTACAACATATAATCAAAGAATGCAGAGCTCTGTATTCCTACATATAAACTGCAAGTGAACCTTTGGAAAAGCAGACACTCTAGAACCTGACTTCTTGGAGGTTTGGCATTTTTTGTTGTTGTTGTCATTTTTTAAAATGTTATCTTTTCTATATGCATTGGATCAAACTCTTCAGTCTTGTTATGCAAACACTGTTGTTTGCTGCTATATTTCCAGCTCCTAGAACATTGCCTGGCACATAGTAGACGCTCATTAAATATTTGTTGAATGAATGAATGAACACATCACCAGTAAACAGAGAAACACTTTGCAACCACAAGAGACTTAACCACTTCATTTGTACCAAGCAAGGGATAGTTGTGGTAGGATCTCGGTGGGATCTAATTTTACTCACGAAAAAATCCACATACTTGACAATTGCCAAGAGAAACTTTGATGACGGAACAAGAGAACAGAAAGGGTAGACCAACAGTTACATTTGCCTTTGCGTACAGACGCATATGTGAAGACTGCGTGTCCAAGCAAAACAATCTAACCAATTTCTCTTTTACCAGTTTGCTCAAAAGCATTCATATACAAACATAGAAACATAAAGTTTAAAAGTTTTTATTTTTCCAGTATTACGGACAGGCCTAAAAGTTGGCTATTCTTGAGTTCATATGGTTGCTGGTGACTCATTTCCCAGAAGTGATGCAAAGAGAGAGAGAGAGAGAGAGAGAGAGAGAGATGAAATGACCTGCTCACCACCTCGCCTCCTTATGGTAGAGAGAAACAGCCAATGACTTCAGAGTCTCTTCCAGGGCGGGGGAGAAGGGAGCTATGAACAGACTCCGAGTCATCACTTAGTAGCATTCAATTTCTGGCTTTGGGACTGAGATCCAAGGAGGGTCCCTCAAAGGTGCACCTGCCTTCCACTGTGGCAGGGGCAAAATTTTAAATCCACCTGCAAGTACCGCCCGAGCCTTCCTTGATTAAGTTAAATTGGTCACCAGAACCAAAAACAGAATCATAATAATTACAAAGCTAAAAAAAGACCTGCTACATCTAAGGATATTGAAAAAATAATAATAACAACAACCAACTGTAGCAGAGAGAGTGAGTGGGTGAACACTGGTCTGTGACAAATACTACTCTGAGAAAAACAATTCTGCATGACTAATTTTTCCTTCTCCAAAAGCAAGAATCTGGGTTTTGATCTTAAAGGTCTAAAGCCCTATAGCTTTTTAAATTGGCATTGCAAAGTTAATAGCCATACAAAACTCTGCTCACAGAAGGACACAAATGCTCCTGGAAAAAATCTATCGGAAATGACAGAGTATGCACATTCATATTTTAAAATGTCAGGCAGTAGCAAACAGAGTGAAAAAAAAATATTTACGGATCTGTTACCAGTGCTGAAATGTCCAAAATTTGCTTATTCATACTGTTCTCTGATGTGGCATACGCTGAAATCACTTCTCTTATTTCGCCTACTCAGTAACGCCTCCCCTCTGATGGTGTTTAAGGCTTCTTTTTACCCCCTTCCCTCTGCAACCTCTAACCTGTTATCTTTTCACTTTTCAGCTTTCGTTCCTGCTCACCAGAATTTTATCAGCCATCTGCTGGATCTGTTGGGATTTTGTCTGGATGTCATCCTTCAGTCTGTTTTCTCTACGCTCCATGGTCTCTAGCCTCTTTACCTTGTTCTCCAGAGAATGGCGGCGTTCCTGCAGATCGTGAATCAATCAGAGAGTTTTAATGGGGTAACCGCTACAGGTATAACGCCTGTACTCAAGGAAGGAAGAGAAGTCTCAGGCACCCGCAGCAACAGCGAGGAAAATAAGACTCTAGAATTCAAGTACTCAGTTGTGTAGGTTACAAGAGTGCATTCATTCATTCAAATATTTACCAAGCACCTACTATCTGCAAAAGTATCACACCAGGCATCACGGAAAATAGAGAGGAAGCCGACATAACTCCTGCCCTTGCTAAAGATAAGGCAAACACAGATAAACATAGCATAGGTTAAGAGGGGAAGAGCTATAAAGCAAACAGGTACAGAGTGCTGTGGAAGGACGGAAGCAGGAAAGAGGAATTTTTACCCACCAGGTGAGGGGAAGAGTCACAGAGATGTGAGCTCCGGAGAGGGCTGGGAAACAGGGAGGGCAGAACAGGAGGGTGGAAGGCCTCTCAGACAAAGATAGACACATCAGCAGAAACACAGAGGTGGTCAAGAGCCAGCTGAGGCCCCTGCTGAAGCCTGGAGCAGCTACAGCTTAAGATGTGTGATGGGGAGAAGCAAGAGTAAAGGTGAAGTTCGTGGGTCAAATAGTTGAGTTTCATCTACCAGGCTCAGGGGTGCACCTAAAATACACAGAAGCTCTGAAAGGTTTGGGATGGGTAACAGGGTAGAGGGTATTGAGCCTTCTGTCTGAGGTCCACAAGTCTTACACTGTATATGCTAACTTGAAGGAGGGAGAGACTAGAAGCAGAAGGCAAAAAAAATTACTACATGTACTCAGCTAAGAGGGAGAGGGTCTGGTCTATAAAGAGGCCTACAGAAATGGCAAGCAGGGGATGAATGGAGGAGACAGTGTAGCTGTATTTATAGGACTGTGTCCCTCCCTCACTGAATGGCAGGGTCCACGGAGAAGCAGATGATGTCAAGATTTCAAGCATGGGGTAACTAGATGAATGATGGTGGCCCTGACCACCATGAGGAAATTGAGAAGGGAACTCAGTTCGTGGGGGAAGCCCCTCAGTTCATTCTGCATTTTGCTGCACTATTCAGGCGCCCAGTCCAGATGTCAGGGCAGCAGTGGGAAATACTGCCTGGAACAGGAGTGAGGATGGCCCCAAAGACACATGAGCCCACAGGCTCATGCCAGCACTGTGACAGGGGAAGCAGAAGGCCCAGCAACAGGAGCTTGGTTAAATGAACTATGGCATATCCGTTTTGTAGATCAGCCACCAAGGAGCTGGGGGAGACAGACGGGAGAGAAAGGGAAGTGTCACTTTTTATTCTATATCCTTCAGTACTTTAAGTTTTTGACAATGAGAAGACACTTGTGTGTTTCCTGTATAATTATATAAATGATTTCAACAACAACAACAACAACAACAAAGAATTTGAGGGAGAGAAGACACCCAGAAACATAAATCTGGGAAGTCGTTGACACACAGGTAATAGCTGAAGCCTTGAAAATTAACATGTTATTTACTGTGGGGAAAAGGCAGAGAATAACAAGGGTACAGAGGGAAGAAAAAGAAAAACTCAGGGATGGCATTACAGTCTGTCTATGTAAATATAAATAATCCTTCCCAGATCTGTGAGCAGGCCAGAGGAGAACGGAAAGGAAAACCTTTCATCAAAACGTCTTTCTACGTGAAGCTGCTGTAACAAATCTTTCTTCCCCTTTGGGGAGAACATCTCCAAGCCTCTCGAATTTCAAAGATATTTGCAGAAGGGAAAGCAGTTTGATCAGACTTAAGCAAGAGGTGGCCTTGCAGGTCTTCTCCCGTAGCACAGCCAAAGGCTGGCCACTGTCACTCCCAGGTGGCCACGCCGGGACCGGGGTCAGTCCACCGTGGGCCGGCAGTCCCCTGCTCACCTCGGCTTCAACCAGCTTCTTTTTTATGCCTTCAGAAGAGTCCTCACGGTTCTGCAGCTTCTCCAGCTCGCGCTCAGCTCGCTCCTTTGCCTGGCGGATATTCTGCAGCAGCTCAGTGGCCTCTGTGCTGGCTTTTACAGCCTACCAGGAAAGAAGGGACAGGAGATGGATGGCCAGATTTATTCAATATTCTAAATGGAAACAGTCAGGGAACACAGTATTTATAGTATATCCATTTTTCAAAACATACAAACATTTATTTTATTCTGTGTTTTGTCTCTTCTAAGGTGCACATACTTTTTTTTTAACATCACTGAATTTGGAATGCATCCTACAATAAAAATTGACAGCATTATTTTCTTTCTTGGGCCACATAAAATAATGGTGTATCTAATAATCATGAGCATCTTAGATTCAATGCAATGTAGATTCGGTGCAAACACAAGAGTCTAGAAGGACTCATCTATCCAGGTAACAATGTATTTACCTCAGAGCATTGATTCCTTATTTAATTATCCTACGGATAATTCGTACTATGTTTATAAAAAAATAAGATAAAAACTGTAATCTAAACTATTTTTCAAATAAGTACCTTTCAAAGGGCACAACAACCATAGTATACATGGTAATTTGCAAATCTGTATTTTTTTTTAAATAACACCTTTTGTAGTTAATCTTTATTTGGGTCTTCACTACACTGTCGCTCTTATACATCATAGTAAAGACCTGAGGTTAAGAGACCAACAACCTCACACTTATTTGCTTTACATCAAAATTTTAAAAAGTAGAAACTTAAAATTTAAAAGTGTAAACTGCAAGAAAACTCCAATTTCCAGACCAACACTGTCCACACGAGAACCACTAATCACATGTGGCCCTTGAGCTCCTGAATGTGGCTAGTGTGACTAGGGATTATTTTTTATTTTATTTAGGTTTAATTCATTTAAAAACTGCAATAGTGTCAATGTTTTAATGTTGATAAGTACTCCCATGATATATTGGATACACTGGGTTAAATAAACTATATCTCAAATAATTCCATCCATTCCTTTTTTGCTTTTTCTAGTGTGCCTACTAGCAAATTTTAAATTGCATCTGTGGCCGACATTTGTGGCTTGCATCACACTTCTACTGGAGAGCACAGTTCTAGATGAAAATACGAATCCTTACACAATCGGCTAGCTGAAAGAGGGCAGTAAAGGCTTTTATTAGTGAGCTCAGGAATAGGTAAGAGGAAAAGAGAGGAACAGAAAATGTGGCAGATACAGACAATGGAATATTATACAGCCTTGAAGAAGGAAATCCTGCCACATGTCACAAAATGGATGAAACTCAAGGACAGTGTGCTAAGTGAAATAAGCCAATCACAAGGACAAATACAGTATGATTCCACTCACATGAAGTATTTAAAGCAGTCAAAATCGCAGAAACAGAAAATTTAAAAATGTGGTTGCCCAGGGTGGGGGAACAAGAATAGGGATTAGTGTTAAGCAGGTACAGACTTTCAGTTTTGCAAGATGGAAAAGTTTTAGAGATCCATCGCACAATAATGTGAATGTATTTAACAGTACTGATGATATACTCAAAATGGTTACAATGGTAAATTTCATGTTACGTGTTTTTTATCACAATTTTAAAAAAAGAGTAAGAAGGGATGCTGTTAAACTAAACCAATAAACATGTTCGCCAACACCCACAAGTCATGTCTCAGACCCACATTCACTCTGGACACTGGCATTTCCAGTGTTCAACCAGCATGGACTTGGCAGTAGGCTGAAACCAAACCCACCCCCTTCCCCCACCACGAGACGATTCCACAGCTCCTCGCATCTCCAGTGCATAGCCACGCTGCCCACAGAGCTTCAGTTGAAAGCAGCCTGGGGCATGAACAACACATGCTTCTCTTACAAATGTGCAAAATGGGGAGCCTGGCCCCACGAAGGGAAAGAAGCGCTTCTTGGGTTCTGTCATAATATAATTAGAGCTTTTACTTGAGAGTCTCACACAGCTTGGTTTTTAAAAATAAACACTGCTGACACATCTCAAAAGAAAAAGTATATTCAGAACCTCTCATATTTTCAGGTAATAGCTCACTCCCCCTTCGTTTCCCTCAGTGCTGGGTGACTACATCTGTGTGTTTCTTCTTTCGCACTCCAGGATGAGGCAAGGTCAAGTATCTGGAAATGGAGACTCAGTTCCCCTCAGAAACCACCAAGGGCTTACCTTTTCCAGCTTCTCTTGGAGCTCCTGAATTTTGAGCTGCTGTTCAGCGTTGATCTACAATTAAAATCCCAGGAAATAAAGCAAAAGGCAAATCGGTATTAAGATCTTGCTATTTTTATTGCAGTCCTATTTTCTTGAGGTTTCTGTGGGGTCTTTTTGTTTTGTTTTCCAGTACCTACTAATGGAGAGGAAAAACAAGTGGCCTATCAGAAAAGACTTTGAAGGTCCCAGTGCAAACCTCCACGTTGGCTATTCCTCCAGAACCAGCAACATACAAATGGCAAAAAGAAAATCAAAGTCGCCCGGTGCCTTAAGACAATGAGAATTTTCACATGTATTTTACCGAGAGTCTTGGATTACTTGTTATTGTGAGCAGGTATGACCCAAAAATAAAGGGTGTACTTATCTCTTTTTTATCCCATTTAGAAGCATAGTTGAAGCTAAAGTGGTCACTCAGAGGTTGACCATCAAGATAAACCTGAAAGTTCTCTATTCATTGCAAGAGTAGTCTTACCAATGATTGGCCATTGATAGTAAAAGATTATCTACCAAAAATAACAATATCAATAATGAAAAATACCTTCTCCAGTTTGGAATATTCTCCCACTTCAGGCTTCCCTTGATCCTTAGCCTGTAATTTAAAAAGATATGACATAATGGGAAGGTTCAAGAATATAAAAGTCTTCTAAGACGACATTACCTCCTGTATTTTCTTGGTCTCTGACCAAAATGATGATGATGAAGATGATTATAAATAGGTTATCTTCCATAAATAAAGACCAGGAACTTTCCAGGGTACCCCATTATTTCCCAAATGTACACTTATTACCTAGTATTCCCTTTATTCTTGCTAAGATCATCCATGATTCTAGCCCCAAAACACCATCCCGGCGGGTGGCCGGACGGCTACCTTCATCAGTTTGTGTTGACATTCTGTTGCTTTCCGCTTGAACTCTTCGGCAGCGAGCCGTGACTCTCTCAGCTCTGATTCATAGAGATCGCTCCGTCTTCTTGCCGAAACCAGGTCCTCTTCCAACTGATTCATCATTAACCTCATTTCTTCCACTTGAGCCTGGTACTCCTGCAAGAGCAAACAATGGATGATAGACGAACTTCAGAACTCCTAAAAGACAGGCAGTGAAGATTGACAAACGTCAGCCACTGAGGGAGGACAAAAACTGAAGAGAGATTGGCCGAGAACAGACCTAGAGAGAAGGTAAGACAGATGGGCAAAAGGGAGAGGAGTGGGAGGAGGAGGAGGGAGAAAAAGTATTATATCTTTAAACTGTTTTAATGTGGAACATGTATCACTACTAACACCATTGGGAACACATGTGCCTATAATAAGATTCTTTGAGCAAATACCACAAATAAGCAAAGAGCCTTACGGCATTTGCAACAAAGAGAGCCGTAAGGAATGGTCTTTGAACAACCAGGATAAACTGCTTGTGTGTAGCTTTCTTCCAAGGGTAATCGTTTATATAGATTTGTCCTTCAGAAGTCATGTGTTCCTAACATAATTAGATATGGTACTAGTTTTAAAATTAACCTTTCAGACAGCAGAAGAGGGTAATTGGAAATCTCAGTGGAAAGAATCTCGGAAGGTGAAACTCATCATGTCAGTTTCTCACCATTAATTTTTCTGGGCCCAAAACTGAATGATGATGAACTTAACATTGCTCTTGAAACACAAGTCACCCTGAAATTTGGAAGAGTCAGAAACACTGGCTCTGGTCAAAATAACTTGTGAGAAAAATTCCAAAGAAAGAATTATCGTGTTCCCTCTAACAAACCCTTTAAAGTGATCCAAACAGTCTGACCTTTTCCAAAATGCATTTCTAAAATCAAAACAGAACATCTGAACTGAGGTTTTTCAAAATTGAATTTACCAGAAGAAATAAGCAATGGTTTTGAAAACTTGTGGCCAAAATATGAAAATATTCCTTGTTAGCAAAATCAAAGCTTATACATACAAAAATTATGAATGATAATTTAAAAAAATTTTTTTAAATCCTCACCAGAGAACATTTTTTTTTCATTGCTTTCTGAGAGAGAAAAGGACAGAGAAACACTGATGCAAGAGAGAAGCATCAACTGGTTGCCTCCTGTATGTGTCCAGACGACCAGTAACACATGTTTACACCTGGACCAGGGATCGAACCCACAACTAGGTATGCACCCTGACCGAGAATTGAACCTGCAACCTTTTGGCTATGAGATGAAGCTCCAACCAACTGAGCTACACCAGCCAGGGCATGAATGACCATTTATGCAATACAAGATACCTAGGAGTGGTAGAGGGCAGGGGGTGGGACATAAAATGAAAAGCACAAAGAATTGAATCAAGACTGTCTTTGACAGTTGCAATATACAATGAACATCTCTAAGATCCATTCTCCCAAGAAGTAATTGAAGAGGTATCAATTAAGCAAGGGTATGTTATTGTTGTTTTACTAACAGGGTACAAAGTAAATGTTTTGGCCCATTATAACAGGCAATTCCTCAGTGCACACTGAAGGGGGGCGGGGGTGATGTCCTTATGAAAATTGGGTAGTTGTCATGCAAGCACACCTCTCACTATATCACTGGTCCAGGAGAAATGGGGAAAAAAAAAGAGCCCAGAGTGAAGCACGGTCTTGTTTCACTGTACCCAAAAATACGCTGTTATTGAAGGTCAAGCCTGAAAGTCATGGTCACCAGGTTTCTAGGTGATGTGGGGTTATATAACCAAAGGTCTTTATAATTTGCTCACAGTTATCTGAACTCCCAGAGTGGAACATGAGCCAATTATGTAAAATGATACATCCTTTCCTTGGGGTTTCTCTAGACTCCTCGGCCAGGGACACATTACGAATTTCATGGCTCTGAGCACTGCGCTTTCCTAGACTCCCTCCCTGTTAATAACAATAATAATAATTATTATTATAATTATTATTATTATTATGTTTTAACTGTGCTCATATAAAGGCAAAAACATTCATACTATCTGTGAAAAGTTTCTCTAACCTAAAATCTCAAATTTTTTCTTCTAAATGAAAAACAATATTTCAAACATTTTATGGGCACCTAAATAAAAGTACCATCAGCCCTGCCCATAGCCACAAACACCAAACTGTGGAGGAACCAGAGCTGGGAGAAAATCTTAGGCATCTTATCCTCAACTCCCTTTTCCTTCTTGAACTTAAGTTAGTGAGAAGGGAATGTAATTTTCGTATTTTGTCAAGAGCAAGCGTAGAGCTGTTGTTTATCCGCCAACACCTCTCTTTCCTGAGCCTTCAGCACCCGGGGGAGGAAGGCAAGAATCAGGCAACATCTCCGTCAGCCTTCTGAGCTCTCGGGGCGCCCAGCCTGCCACAAGCATCAACAGGAATTCTGCCTCATCTATTGACCTGCTGTGATTGTGCTGGACACTTCAAGGCAATCTCATAAATCCAACAGCTACCCAAATCCCTGCTGCAGGAAAAATCGCAGAGATCATCAGGTCTGTTTCCAAGGACAGCTGAGAGACAGTTGCTCTAACTCAGCACGGGCTGAACCGTAGATCAGAGCTGAGCGGAGTCAGAATGGGGAACCATGGACAACTTCCAAGAGGCCTCGGGTAAGCTTCAGAACTTTGTGGGAATGATGGAGACAATCCTGAAATACAAATACCTCCCATGTTTCCCAAACTTCTGTTTCCCTTCCCGAGGAGGGGGTGAGGGACCAGCAATCGCTGGTGAAGGTGCGTGAATCAAACTATCATGTGAGACTCTAATGTGTTTTTTATTTCATACCAAGTCCAAATACTCTATAGGAGGTAGCTAAGTAGAAGCAAAATGTTTTTAAAAAATAGCTATATAGAAATTAGCTTTCAAGATAAAGAATAGGGGGGAAATGCCAAATCTGAGAGGAACCAACATGCTGCAAACCAATTATTAGGAGTTTGTTGAAAGCATTATATACTTTTTCCTGGACTGCAAACATTCTTCTCTCACAAAACTTACCCAAAAGTCACTTTAATAAATCCTTCCTCCAGTGAGAAACAAGAGCTGAAACTGAGTTTTCCTCAAATGGAACTTGTAGCGATCATTAAGTTCTAAAACTCCACATGCATGCCAACTGTGATATGAATCACAAAAGACATTTCTTTGAACTTTACCACCTTTCAAAATGTCCTGATAATTCTATTTCTGTGGAATTCACGGACACCAGCTGCTCCCTCTGGTGGCCAAATACAGCTTTCATTTCCCCAGCATGTCACCAAAATCAAATTTCCAAACACATTGAAATAATGGGAGAAAAAGAATCCCACCTCTCGAAACTTACAGAATGGGGAACTATGTTGATAAAAGGGGCAATGAGTCAACTGTCAAAGCAGATTTTTCAAACTGTATGTGCAGCCTGTGCAATCCCTAAGATTAGGATTGCTCAGAAATCTACTCACCAGATTGCTATGTTTCCTATGCATATTTACTCAAAACATTTTTATCAAGCAAGAGGATATTAGGCAATCATTTTTAAACATTAAGATGATAGATTATACCAACAAAAGCCCCCAAACAATAATTCTTGCTTTAAAGAATAGTGAATGGATCGAATTATTTGGAGGAGTCTTTCATTTAGCACCACCCAGATGGCTAAGTCTGCACTACTCAGAGACAAAAATGTTCATTCCCATCAGTGTTTACATGAGGTTTTCTGCAGTGAATGAGAGTTGCCTGGCAGCTGATAATTCAGTTCTCCAATTGCTCATTGCCATCTCTTCATTAAAGTCTCTAGATACAGTTTTTTCAAAGGACAGAAAAATCCATATTGAAAAGGAAACAATGAAGTGAAATAAACAATGAACCTTCTTGAAAGAAAACCCTTTTTGAAGGGGAAAAAAAAGTGGGCTTTTTAAAGGTCTCAGTGCTCTTTTCTTAACACACAGGGAATGGCTTTCTGCACTCAGATTTGCTGTGTTAAACCTTAGTCGGCCATAAATACTCAAGCTCTTCTTCCAGCCTATTTCTTTACATTTTACTTATATGGTACGTTTTACTTACTATGAATTATCCTGGCTTCTCTCAAACACTTAAAGTGCAACTGAAAAATTATTTTTAAAATCTTTATTACTTTTTTAATGATCTAAAGCAGAGGTTTGGCAAACTTTTCCTGTAAAAGACTATACAGTAAGCTATTTCAGTTTTGCGGGCCACATTATCTTTGCCACAGCTACTCACCTCCACCAAACTAGCATGATTAACAGCCACGGACAAGATGTAAATGAATGCACAGGGCTCTGTTCCAATAAAAGCTTTATTTATAGACACTGAAATTTGCCTTCCACATACTTTTCACATGTCATGAAATTTCATTCTTCTTTTGATCCCCGCCCCCCCAACCATCTACAAATGCAAAAACCACTCTTAGCTTGTGGTTGTGGAAAACAGGCGGTGGGCCAGATTTGCCCCATAGGCCACAGTGGGCCCACCGAGGCCTCAGACCTACTCCTCTAACTGAAAAGAGGAGCCATTATGGGGCACAGACTCCAGAGGAGTTAGAGCCAAGCACTCAAAGGCTTATGAAAAGATGGGGAAGTTGAAGTTTCCAAACGACCTACATCTCTCTCTCTCTCTCCCCCCCAACCTTCCTTTCCCCCTCCTGCTCTCTGCCTCTCAAACACGCCTCTCCTGAAATTAGAGGTCTGAGTTGCTGCCCTATTCCCAGGCAGGCAGACATACCTGCTCTTTGATTTCTTGGAGCTTCCGGCTTTGCTCTCTGATATCATGGAGAAGCTGAAGTGCTTTGTCATCCTCCTGGGACACCTCCATCCTTGCTTGCTCCAAACTTCGCTTTAAGCTCTGCAGAAAGCAAAAATTTTAATAGGGATGCCCTGTGGAGTCTGCTGTGTTTGAAAAGATTCATTAAGGGAGCTGCAAGCTGCTTCGCAGACACCAAGGCGGTTTCAGGTGACGGACCGAAGTTGACAACTTCTTAGTTGGTCGCTGATTCCAGTTTTCATCCTGTAAAAACCCTTGGGTTCAAGAAACATCATCTCAGCCCTGTGACCTTATGGATCCAGCCTGAAACTACATCAGCCTGCAGTCCTACAGTCCTAGCAGATACTTACTTGTATGTTTACTACTAAAAACTAGGAAGATCCCTTGGCCATTGTGACCACCAACAGGATGGCCACAGAATCTTTCCTGTAATATCAGTTATTCAGGGACTCACAAGTTTATAATTCTCTTTCAAAGTAGCAATGACTTCATTTTCTGCCCTGTTGTCATTTAAGACTCCAGGAAATCTATTTCCATCTCTTGGCTTACGTCTCCTGGATACCTTTCATCCATAAAGTTCCCTCAATGCTTCAGTGGCACTTAAATATATATCTGAAATACATAGCTGAATAACTTCACCCACCACTGAAAGGCAGCCAAATCTGGAATGGAAACATAGCAGTTACTCTTAATTAGCCACGTCCGATAGATTTCCTCTCCCACGTGGGGGGAAAAAAAACTTGAAAAATGTGTGATTCAACTTCTTAAGACTGTTTAAGTGGGCACAATTGAAAAAACACCTGGATGAAAATTTAACAAGACAATGGAGAAGACAGTCTACTCTTGTGAAGGAAAGGAAAAAAAATGCCACATGGTAAATAATGACAGAGGGTCTGGGTTTTGAACGCTGAGCTTTCTAGTTGTTATGCCAGTTGTAGGCAATGAAAAATTTATTTCAGGCAGCTTCAAAATACATTTTCTCGTGCTTATTTGCGAGTTTGGTTCCCGAGGCTGATGGTGTCACACATGGTGTAGGTACAGACCAGAGAGGTTGGAATGGGAGATGTTAGGACCCTTTGTGAATTGCTGCAATGATGACCACACCCATCTCCAAGCCCCGCGGCCTCCCTGGACTTTCTGGAGTCCAGTCTCATTTCTCTCCGGGACCTCTCGCCAGGATCACATTACTCTGCAAATCACGACTCTTGCTTTTGCATTCTCCCTTTCTCTACTCTCTGCCATTGGCTGTGATGTGCCTCATGGAGCTGTCATGAAACAGGATGAGACACACACAACAGGAAGTGCCACCTCCAAGGGAAGGGGGCTTTGGGGAAGGCTCACACTGCATTCTGTGATGTAGGTAGCAAGGTCCTGTTCCAGGAGGGATCTCTGAGTCTCAGAGGCCTTCAGCTCCACCTCCTTCTGACTAAGCACAGCCTCCACCTCTGACACTCTCCGATGTAACCGGGTCATTTCCTGCTCCATCTGAAATAAACACATCGACAGGTTAAAAAGGCCCGCAGAAGTTCATCGGGGAGCTATCAATCTCAAGCAGCCTCCAAAACCACCTGGTGGTCTAGGCAGGCACTGTTTCGCCAAAGGTTAGGGTGGAAATACCATTGTTTCTTCGCCCAGGAGCACACAGTTCTTCGTAAGAATAGTCACCAGTGCTAAGTCACTCCTCTCATTCAAGTCTCGGTTCACACTTGATCACTTCTCTAACCCAGTGAGCAAGAAAGCCACAATCATCACTTTTCACCTGTTTGCGTTTTGGTTTGGTTGGGTTTTTGCAGACGTCACTTTAGTTTTACCCCAAATCCATCTTGATCCCCCCCCATCTCCTTGCAAAGATTTAGAGGACAAATCCAGGACAGGACAAGGAGATGTATTCGTCTGCCCTCTTAGAAGTCCCGGGCAAGTGGTGACTTTTATGAGCTTCCAGAAAGCTGTCCCTGGGCAGGAACAGTGAGTGTTAAGAGACGTTGAGCATAATCAACACCGTGGCCGCAGTTACATAAGCAGGAGTTTTAAAAGACTAGGAAGAGAGACTTCGCATCACTCAAAGCAGATGGGATGCATCTCGGCCACAGGTGAGGACCCACACCACCTGCCGGAAGAAGCAGACATCTGGCTGGGTCATGCTGAGGAACGGGCTGGTTTAAATCCAGGGCCTCCTCTGGTTAAGATTAAAGGATTTACAGCAACGTCAAGGCCCGATTTCATCTCCCTCTGAGCTGCCGGAGACGTGACTTCGGCGAGGGAGATAGCACCTCGCTCCCTCGGTATGGATCAGGTGGCTCAGTGCCAGCAGCGGCCCCAGGTGGCTCCCTTGGCATATATTGACGGGAGGATCCTGGAGCAAGGAGAGAGGCCGGCTGCGGAAATAAATACCTTGTGACACTTGTCCTGGGAGTCTTGCAGCTCTTTGCTTTTGATGAGAAGTTTCTTTTCCATGGAGCTAGTCTTGGCAGGGGAGTCCAGGCCCGACACAACAGACCTAGATAGAAGGAAACCAATGTCAGGGAGCAAGTAGGTTGGCCTGAAATGCTGCATTCAGAAACCACAGCATAAACGGCGGACCTTCCAGAGTTCTGTGGCCATCAGCAGAGCTTCCAATGACATCAAGACCACGAGGCAGGGAGGTAAAGAGAAGCAAGAATTCTAGAAGCATGAAGACCTGGGTGTAAATTCAGTTGCCACTGGCCTGAGGCAATGGTTCAGATCTCTGAGCCTTGGTTTCCATGTCTGGGATGTGGAATGATAATAAAAGGACCTACCACACAGGAGAGCATGAGCATTAGATGTAGCTCCCGCCTACTTGGCTTCATTCACTTACTCAGTGCACCTACTGTGCACTGTGCACCTACTGTGTTCCAAAAACTGTTCCGGGCACTGGAATAGCAGGAAACAAGACATCAGGGTCCCTGCCCTCCTGGAACTGACATTCCACAGAGGGCAGAAAGAATGCATCAGGCCAGGCCCTGGCCAAGGATCTCAGTTTGTGAGAGCGTTGTCTCAATGCACCAATGAAGAACAGGGCGAGGTGATTATGACAGAGGAAATGGGTCAGGGGTCTGCTTGGTAATCAAGGAGTGCTTCTCTGAGGAGGTGACATTTGAGCTGGGCCTAAAGGATAAGAAGATACAGGCCATCCAAAGCTCTGGAAGGAAACAAGCTCTGGGAAGGAGGGATAATAGATGCCACAACCCGAAGACAGAACAAAGCTAACACAGCAACTACCCGATAAATGTTGTGAGTTACAACACTTTATTGTTTATTCTATCTCCAAGCCAGCCAGTTGGTTCTGCCTCATTTTACACAAACTGCTAAGACTTATTACCATAGGCTGATAATGCCCCGCCGCCAGGATGTCCACATCCTAATCTCCAGAACCTGTGAACCTGTTACCTGAGGTGGCAAAAGAGACTCTGTAGATGTGATTTAGTTAAGGATCTTGAGATAAGAAAATTAATGTACATTATCTGGTTTGATCCAATGTAATCACAAAGGGTCCTTACAAAACAAAAGCAGGAGAGGGAAGGAGATGTGACAACAGAATTAGGGTCAGAATCAGAGAGATTTGAAGATGCCACAACGTTGGCTTTTGCAATGGAGGAAGGGGCTATAAGCCAAGGAATTTAGACTGGCCTGTTGAAGCTGGAAAAGGTGACGAAACTGATTCTCTTAGAGGCTCCAGAGTACAGTCTTACCTACACCTTGCTTTCAGCCCAGTAAAACCCAACTCAGACTTCTGACCTCCAGAACTCTAAGATGATAAATGTGCCCTGTTTTAAGCCACTAAAATTGTGGTAATTTTTAATAGCAGCTGTAGAAAGCCATACACTTATTGGTCACTGACTACATGCCTGGTTCTGTTCTAACTCTAAACATGTTTTAACTCTTTATTAACCACGATGGCTCTAGGAGGCAGATACAATTCATTAACCTCGTTTTACAGATGAGAAAATTAAGGCCCAGAGGTTAAACCTGCCAGTTACTAAACAGTTTCCACTGGTCTCACAACAGAGACCTGGAATAAAGAGACTGACATGATGAGCCTGATATAACCCTTGGGAAAATACCACAAAAATAATGCAGTGTGACCTCATGGGAGTGGGCTAGAAGGATGCTCTCCCCACAGAAATATGTACTTGTGTATATCACTCACGCACTCTGCCTCATCCCTGGAAAGCAGCTCATCATGGGTGGAAATGGCAGTTCTCATCCAGGACAGCTTCCCGCGGTGGCTGGCTCCCTGGGCACGAACACTGGGACTGGTGAAGGGCAAGGCCAGAGCAACAACCAGCAAGGGTTCCCACACAGGGAGAGACGTGAGGCAGAGCCCACCACTGTCCTGCTGCCCCATCTCTCTTGCCTTGATAACGGGGTTGCAGGAGCTGGTTGTCAATGAGCATTCATATCTGACCAGCATGTGAAAGTTCTTTCTGCTGACCCCAGCCACTTCTCTGTCTAAAAGAGGCCAATTCCCTGCAGCAACTCAGAACACCTCTCTCCCTACAGCTCCCCACCCAGGGACAAGGGCTGTCTTGTGATAGTGCTGTCTTGCTTTACCCCAGTGACAGCTCCATACAAACACACTACAGGGCAGCCAAGCAAGTTGACGCCCAGAGTCAGGCTGCTCTGTTCAAATCAGACTCCACCCCTCTAGCTGTGTGACCTCTCTGATCTTCTGTTTCCTCCTTCATAAAATGGGGACAGTTCTCTGCCTACTTTGAAGAGTTCCTCTGGGGATCGAATGAGATAACCCACGGATAGCCCTGAGCACAGTGCCTGGCACACTGTGAGGGCTCAATAAGTGCCAATCACAATTACCAGTTATTTTTATCATCACTACCCATGCAACGTCATAAATAGCACATGCATCACAGGCCTAAAACGGTTGCTTGAAATAGTCAAACTCAGGGGGTTGAATTCCCTCTGTGCTATTATTCACATTAAAATAAATGTTAATTATTCACAGAAATGGGCAACAGGGACTGAAATCCAGAAATAAATCCTTTTTAAAATCTAACTTTTGGCCAAAAATTGTAACCAATTTCCACAGCTCTCATTAGCCTGTTTTCCACCTAACTCTAGCGTGTGCATGCATATACACGCACATGTGTACCACTTTTTCCTGTTCCCCTGAGATGAAATCGGTTGCTTGGCATGACTTCGGTGAACTCTGCTATTTCCTTTATTCTTGACCTCCCTCGGGAGGTGAGCTAGAGAAGAAGACCTAAACCACCCAAGGAGGGAGGGATAATCCACAGGTGGGCTTGCTGGTCCTTTGGTAATCAAGGGTCACACACACGTCACTAGGTCACATGCACTGACATGAGTCAGAGATGGAACCACAGGCCATAGCTCTTCGGGTCCACGCACCAAGCTTGTGCCCTTTAAAAGAACGGTTGCATGGTGCGTGCTGATGAGGGGAAAGTGGCTCTGCTTAAACCATGCTGCTGTGGGTGTAAAGCTGATTGCTTATTCACTAAAAATTAAAAAAAAATTTTTTTTAAACGATTCTAGGTCACTCATTAACAGGGCCCAGAATCAAGGAGATGTGCGGCTCCACCCACTGGCACTTGAAGGAGACAAAGCGACAGCTCTCCTCGTCACCCCAGTCCAGCTCCCTCATTCTTCTCTTATTTGGAGGCTTGACAAATTGTGCACTGTTTAGAAGCCCTACGTACAACAATTAAGAGCTCTTCAGAATAGAGGTGCTAAGGAAATCATTTTTTAAAGAAATAAAAATCAAACCCACACCTTTACAGTCAATTAATATTTGACAGAGGAAGCAAGCACACACAATGAGCTAAAGAGAGTCTATTCAATAAATGGTGTTGGGAAAATTGGACAGATACTTGCAGAAAAGTGAAACTCGGCCACCTTCCTACACCACACACAAGAACAAATTCAAAATGGATCAATACTTAAATGTTAGACCTGAAACCATAAGAATCCTAGAAGAAAACATAGGCAGCAAAATCTCACATTGTCTGCAGAAATTTCTTTTTTAAAAGATTTTATTTATTTATCTTTAGAGGGGGAAGGAAAGGAGAGAGGGAGAGAAATATCAACGTATGGTTGCCTCTCGTGCATTCCCTGCTGGGAACTGGCCTGCAACCCAGGCATGTGCCCTAACTGGGAATCAAACCACGATCCTTTGGTTCACAGGCCCACACTCAATCCACTGAGCTATACCAGCCAAGGCCTGCTTGCGGAAATGTTTTAGCAGACTATCTCCCCAGGCAAGGGAAACAAAAGAAAAAAATAAACAAATGGGACTTCACAAACTAAAAAGTTTCTGCACAGCAAAGGAAATCGTCAACAAAATAAAAAGGCAACCCACAGAATGGGAGAACATACTTCCTGATACATCTAATAGGGGGTTAATATCCAAAATTTATAAAGTACTTACAAAACTTGACACCAAAAAAAACAAACAACCCAGTTAAAAAACGGACAAAGGACCTGAATGACACTTCTCCAAAGAGGACATACAGATGGCCAATAGACATATGAAAAGATGCTCAACATCACTAATCATCAGAGAAATGCAAATAAAAATCACAATGAGATACCATCTCATACCTGTCAGAATGGCCATCATCAATAAATCAACAAACAACAAGTACTGGCGAGGATGTGGAGAAAGGGGAACCGTTCTGCACGGTTGATGGGAGTGCAGACTGGTGCAGCCACTGTGGAAAACAATATGGAGATGCCTAAAAAAAAATCTGCCTTTTGACCCAGCAATCCCACTTCTGGGAATATATCCGAAGGAACCCAAACACTAATTCGAAAGAACATAAGCACCCCTATGTTCACTGTAGTGTTATTTACAATCACCAAGATATGGAAGCAGCCCAAGTGCCCATCAGTAAATGAGTGGATAAAATAACTACAGGACATTCACACAATGGAATTCTACTCAGCCATAAAAAAGAAAAAACTTTTACCCTTTGCAATGGTATGGATGAACCTGGAGAACATTATTCTAAGTAAAATAAGCCAGTCAGAGAAAGACAAATACCATATGATTTCACTCACATGTGGAGTCTAATGAACAAACTGAACCAACAAGGAAAATGGGGACAGATTCATAGACAGAGAACAGATGACAGCTAGTCAGTGGGGTGGGAAGTTAGGGAAGGAGGGATTGAGCAAAAAAGGACTTATGGACATGGACAACAGCACAGTGATTGCTGAGGGCGGAGGGTACAAGGGGACTAAATGGTAATGGAAAAATATAATAAATATTATTAATTTTTAAAAATATTTTGTTTATTCATGTCTAGAAAGAGGGGAAGGGAGGGAGACAGAGAGGGAGCGAAACATCAATGTGAGAGAGCAACATCAACTGGTTGCCTCTCACACACCCCCAAATGGGGATCTGGCCCCCTGTGCCCTGACTGGGAATTGAACCAGCAACCTTTCAGTTGGCAGGCCAACACTCAACCCACTAAGCCACACCAGCCAGGGCAAAAATATATAGATTATTTTAGAAAAAGAAAAGAAAGAAAGAAAAACCACATCTGAAAAAGTTATGGTAAGAATTGTGACTAAACCTGGCTTGTAGCAACTGTCCCATAAACAATAATGAGATCGGAGCATGAGGCTGGAGGAGAATAGAGGAAGAAAGGTCATCGCAGCTTTCTGGAACTTTCCTGGAGAGCCTTTGAAAAATACTGATGTTGGTCAATGAACATACTCCATGTGAGCCCTGACCAGCGTGGCTCAGGTGGTCGAACATCAGTCGGCAAAGCAAAAGTTCACCGGTTCAATTCCCAGTCAGAGCACATGCCTGGGTTGCCGGCCCAGTGCGCAGCTGGGGCATGTGTGAGAGCAACTGATCAACGTTTCTCTCCCTCTCTTTCTCCCTCCCTGTCTCTAAAAATAAATAAATAAAATCTTTGATTTTTCAAACATGTTTATTTTTAGAGAGAGGGAGGGAGAAAAAGAGAGAGACAGTGGTGTGCTAGAGATACATTGATCAGTTGCCTCTCACATGCCTTCAACTGGGGACTTGGCCCGCAACCCAGGCATGTGCCCTGATCAGGGAATCAAACCAGTGACCTTTCAGTTCATAGACCGGCACTCAATCCACTGAGCCATACCAGCCAGGGCATAAATAAAATCTTTAAAAAAAAAAAGGGAAAAAAATAAAATAATCCATGTGATACTACTATGATGAATACATATTATTATATAACTGTCCAAATGCACAGAATGATACAACACCAAGAGTGAATACTAATGTAAATGATGGACTTGGGGTAACAATGTGTCGATGTAGATTCATTCATTGTAACAAATCTACTACTCTGGTGTGGGACAGGACATTGATAGTGGGGGCAGGGTATAGGTGGGAAACCTCTGAACCTTCTTCTCATTGCTGTGAACCTAAAACTTCTTTTTTAAAAAATTAAGTCTTTAAAAAAAATGATGTCCACGGCCCAACCAGACCAATTAAATCAGAAACAGCTAGACTAGTAATGGGGCTTGGGCAGCACCATTTTTATTAAGCTCCCTGGTGATTCTAACGTACACACAGGATTAAGAATCACAGTGCTAATCAGAAGAAAGTATCTGTGATTTAGGTCTAGGCATTTAAAACTCATAGCATGGCTATCCCCAGAATTCGCTGCTAGGTGGCATTTTGGGCACACCAACTGGTACCGGTGCTTTGGCCACTGTCCAAGTAGAAACACAGTTTTTAAGTCAGTCATGGTGGGCTATGAATTTCAAGACAATGTACATGTTTCAGACAATGATAAAAGACTGTTCCTGTGCCCCCAATTTTAACAAGTCAACTAACATATACCATTCTCATGAATTTCTATAAAAGAAACATACTAGAGACAGTTAACAAGGCTCAACCTAATATATTTATATTCTATTTATTTTTCATTTAGTTACTTATGTCAATTCAATTATTAGCACCAATGATAAGATCTCAATATGTATTTCTTGAATGATCAGCTCCCCCAATATATATTCTGAAATACTATCACAGCTTATTTTTTTCTAAGATTTCATTAGCCATCCTTCTTGCTTTCGAATCAACAGTAAATTATTGCTGACATTTGCATTATTGTAATTGACCAAGATGTAAATCATAGCTTGGGGGGGTCCAATACAGAGCTGACCTCAGAGCCACCAGACTAGTTACCAAATAGGGTCCTGTCCCCTACAAGTACTAACTCAGCTAGTCTAAAATTACCCTGAAATGCCCATTTCACCAAGAGTGGTATTATTAAAGAGTTCATGCTATTGTTCCTTTAAGGAAAGTTTGCAAAAAAAATGGTGCAGCTGCTTGGAACTGAACGCTATACATGATGTGCACAGTATTACAGAGAAGAAACTATCTAACCGTGATGTTCTGTTGACCCTGGAATGAGACAGAGTCATCTACTAACTAGAGTCTTTCAAGAATTTCCCTTTGTTCTCAAAATTCTCAAACTTCCAATAAATATTTTTGTATCACTTTCTGTAAGTATGTCCGTGAGATAGATGATAGATAGATAGATAGATAGATAGATAGATAGATAGATAGATAGATAGATATAGATAAAAGTACCCCATGAGAGGTACCTGTAAACCAGTGGTTCTCCATCAGGGACAATTCTGTCACCCAGGAGACATTGAGCAATGTCTAGAGACTTTTTTGACTTTCATAACTGGGGCTGGACTGCTATTAATAGCTAATGGGTTGAGGCCAGAGATGCTTCTCAACACCCTGCAATCCACAGACAACCTCCCACAAGAATTATCCAGCCCCAAGTGTCAACTGTGCCAAGTTGAGAAACCCTGCTCTGGAAGTTATAAAACTAAGACAGCTTCAATTCCTGTCCTCAAGGAAGTGGCAATGTGGGAGAAAGAATTAATGCCACTACCTTTATCAACGATAATAATGCACATTTCTTGAGCACTTACTATGTGCCAGGAACTGTGCTTGGTGTTCTATGGGTTACCTCACTGAATCTTCCCAATGAACCGATGTGGTGGGTATTAGTATCCCACGGCACTGATGCTCAGGAATAGCTTACTCTGTGGCCTCTACATTTTCCTACATTGTGGTAATTGGGGTGCAGGTACAGGGCAGTATAGCTGGAGTTCAAAGTTGAGCTTTGCAACCCAACGGTTGTGGGTTCAAATCCCAACTTTAGTACTACTTGGCTGTATGGCCTTGCACAAAGCCAAGAAAAGTAGTGAAGAAAGAGGCTCATAAACGCAAGGTCATAGACGCAAGGAAAATGAATCACTTTAGGAAGTTAACTTCTATCCATGACTGGCTGTGTGCAGTGCTGGAAGGGCAACTCTAAGCCAAAGCCCAGGACAGCTTGGGTACCAAAAAACATCCGTAGGCCAGGTCAGTCCACAGCCACCCCCGGAAAAAGCTCAACCCACACACACAGAACAACTCTTCCTCCACTTCTTAGTAACTCAGGGGTGGTAATTAGATAGGAAACGGTACAGATTTTAGAGACCCAGGCTGGTTCATGCTCCAGGCTCGATGAGATGCAGTACAATAAGGATGCTAATAAAAGAACATGCAGCCTGCCCACACATTGCTTGCCTACTCCTCCTGGCCACATCTCTGATACATAGCCAGTTATCCCCATGGAGAGAAAAGGCACTTCTGAGCAGCGGGTGCATGCAGCCACCCACCCACACACAGCAGTGCTGTCTCTTCCAGCACGAACAAAAGTTTGGGTTTTCCTTTTTTTCCGGCTTCTATTTTCTAGAAAAATTTACTCTGAAAACAACACCTCTCTCTGATACACATCTGCTTGATAATGAGCGAGACCCAGAGAGTATTAATAGAGGCAGTGGCACGCGACACAGAGGGAAGGTCGGGCTTGGCTGTTACTGCTGCCACAGGAAGAGTGTGTTTTTCAAAAACGTGCTAGATGTGACCTAAAAATCGCTGTACATGGAACTTCAACATTTAAGTAAAAATGATAAAATGCAGTTTTCCCAATGTCTATAAATAACCCACATAACTCCAAAAACACCCTTCATAAAGTTACATTTCATATCAAAATACCAAGTATACACAATACCTCATAACAAAAGAGTATACAGTCTATATGTGTGTTAAGTACTTTCTAATCACTACTGTAATGACTGAGATCATTCTTAAGCATCAAGCTGTCCATTTATTCCCTTAGAAAGAGGATCCGAAACTGCAGAGATGCCGCCAAATCACAGATCACACGTGTTGCAAATCACAGATATTCATGAGATAACCAAGAATGGATGCTGGAGGCTAAAATGTGGGAATCGAAATTAGCTCAGCTGAGGGCCCTACATTAATTGTGGCCAGCGGCTCTAAAAATACATGCCGCTGCAAGATGTAACACGGTGGAAAAAATAAAAAACCTCATCAGCATTCTGCTACAAAAATATACTGACTTTTAAGATTGAGCATTCTGAAATTTATGAACTAACTTTATCAACCTCTTTAAAATACACAGTGGTGTCCATCATGAGCACATAGAAATATCGGAAACGCTGCTGGTCTAAAGAATTCTGGAGTCCCGCTGGCTTTGGAGCATCCCCCGGCACACGCACGCACGCACGCGCACACACACAACCAGCAGTGGTCTCCAGCTGGAAAAAAAGCATTTGGTTTGGAATGATTAATATGTAACCCAAGAATCATTTATTAAAAATCATGTTATTAATAAAAGTGTAGCCTCTCGTGTGATCTCTAATACAGTCCCCACCTCTAAGCCAGTGCCTGGCTTTGCGGATTAATTTCATGGGCGTACCTCCCTCCACCTCTTGTCTGGGTGGCTGCTATAACCTAAGTTACTTCCCCTGATCTGTCTCTCGCAGCCCTACTATCCACCACCCAGCATCAGAGGAGCCCTTTGTAAAATGAGAACTGGATATTCCACGTCCCTACTCAAAATCCTGCAAAGCCTTCCTGCTTGTTGCAATTACAGATGCTCCTTGACCTGTGATGGGGTTACGTCCCAATAAACCCATCATTAAGTTGACTATATCATAAGTCAAAAATGCATTTTATAGACCTAACTTACTGAACTTCATAGCTTAGCCTAGCCTCCCTTAAACATCCTCAGAACTCAATATGCAAAAAACTGATGGCAACGCAGCACCCTGTAGGATATTGGTTGTTTACCCCTATGACCTCATGGCTGACAGGCAGCTGCAGTTCGCTGCTGCTACCCAGCATTATGGAAGAGCATTGTACCTGAAATTGATAAAAATTCAAGATACGATTTCTACTGAGTGCATACTGCTTTCACACTGTTATAAATTTGAAAAATCCTAAGTCAAACCACCAAACCGTCATAAGTCAAGGACCCTCTGTAGAGCAAATTCCAACCCTAAAGGCCCTACCCTACCTCAGTTCAGCCCACATCCCCTCTGCATCCTGAAGCTGTGGCTACCCTAATATGCTTCCTGTTCCCTGGACATCCCCAGGCCAGTCCTGACCTGGAATGTAGTCAGTCATTCCTGTCATTCCCCATCTAGGCTCTGATTACTTCAAAGCCCCAACCACCATCTGAAAATTACTTATTTATGAGCTTACTCATCCTCTGTTTTTCCCCAAAAGAAAGCTAGCTTCCAGAGGACAGGAATCTTGTCTGCCTTTTTCATAGTTAGTCCACAAGGCCTAGAACAATACATTCGTTGAGTGAGTGAATGAATGAGTGAATAATGCGCCAAGAACTTCTGTGCCCTGGGTGGCCTCAGTTCAAAGGTCACAGTGGGACAAAAAAAAAAAAACACACAAGCAATGCCTTGAATCCATGCGGGCATGAGAAATATTTCTGGCCTTTGCATAGGACAGCAATGTCACAATCACACACACTCTTCCATACTCAAGCACTTGAAAGTGGAGGTGGGGGTGACATCCAGGCTGGGCACAGTGCACTTTCTTCTTCTCCAGCACTGAGTTTCAGACCCCACTTAAGATGGAACCTACCAGAGCACTGAGCATGTTATATGGAAGGCACAGGTTTAAGCAACATATCACAGACTCCCGTCACAGTAAAGTACTGAATGGAGGTATTAGGACATCTGTCAGGCACCCCACATTGAGTCTGATTCTCTCAGTGGGCAGAAACCAGCAAGATGTCTTTATAAAGTGGAAGGAGGGAAGAAAGGAGAGCTGAAAGCCCCTTTAGGCCCATCCTCACCCCTAAATAACGATAACAAATATGAAACCAACATGCACTTTGCTCCAGGTGCTCGCACTGGAGGCTCTCCATGTCCCCACAGCAACCCTAATAGACAGGTGCTATTACAGCCCACACTTCTGCAAAAGGGACTTGTGGCTGAGAGGGCTTCACACAGCCAGCAAGTGCCAAAGCTCAGATTTGAGCCCATGCCTCTCTGACGCCAAAGCCTGTGCTCTAGTTCATTCCAAAAAATAAAGAATGCTTCTATTGGCTCTACACTAAATGTTGAAAAAGTTGCCTATCCTCTGCTGCATGCAAGGTGTGTGAAACTTAAGAAGTAACCCAAGCTTCTTGATCATCACTTGCCTTATCTGTAAAACAATGGGTTGTTGTTGGGATTCAATGAGAATGCTTGTCAAGCATTCAGAACAGCACCTGGTACAGAGTGACTTCTCAGTAAAGTCAGCTCTTTCACCGTTGTTGTTCTTAGGCTACTCTGTAGGTTCTGCATAATCTAGCTAAGTCATGACTATTAGAGGCAGAATAGAACAGTGGTCCTGGCAGCAGCCAGCTATTGGTGTAAGTCTTAGATCTATAACTACCTCTAAAACTTCAGAAAAAAATAACTTAACACTGCTGAGCCTCAGTGTCCTCACCTATGAAATGGGGGTAATACCGGCTATTTCACAGAGTTACACTAATACTTGACAGGATAATGCATGTAAGACATTCAGCATAGTTCTGGGTGAGTAAGTAGTTCTTGTAAGTACTTAATGAGATAATGCACGTAAGGCACTCAACATAGTTCTGGGCACACAGGAAGTACTCAGCAGATGACAGTTCCCATTAGCAGTTATATAAACTGTGCAGAAGAAAATGGTATAATCCCTGGCCACTTTAGTCTAATTCAACTTGACAAATGTTCATTGAAGACCTGCCAGGAGCAAGCCATAAGGTAGGAAACACAGCCCCAGTCCTCAAAGAGCTTGGGCAGCTTGGCTGGACACACAGGACATGAAGGAGTTACGAATAAAAGGCAGTCTGGGGTCTTGGCATAGCAGACTTGAATGCCAAGTACAGGAGTGCTATTAATTCTGTGTACACTGTGATACTATTGGAGGTCTGAGCAGGAGAATGACATCATCCAACCTCTGAGTTGGAAGAATTCCACCTTCTGTGCAGAATGCATTAGAGCCAGGAAAACTGGAGGCAGAAGAATAAGTTGGGCTACTGCAATAGTCCAAGCAAAAGTCAATGATGGGTGGCGGTGAGGACAGAAAGATGGGCACAGATGCAACTGTCATCCTAGAAGCACAACTTATAGGTCTTGGCAACTGATGGGACTGCAGGGAAGGTGGAAGAGAGTTTAAGATGACTCTGCTTTCTTTTCTAGAAGAGTAGGGAGAATGGCAGTTTCTTAAATGAAATGAGGAAGCCAAAACTAGCACCCAGTGGCTTACTGAGTGAGCAAGTGAGTCTGTCTGTGTTGGGAGGTAACAGAGGAGAGAGACTGGAGAGAAACTGGTAGGATATTCGGGCAATGATGAACGCAGAGCACTCTGGGAGGGAGGCCATGGGGCAAGGAGCATTAAAGTCAAGCAACTGAATGAGATCCCAAGTACAGGCTAAAAAGAGAACTGAGGAGGGAACTTTAGAGAACGGTGTGTACATTTAAGGGCCTGAAACAGGAGACGACAGCCACAAAAGAATGGGAATGGCAGAGTTAGAAGGAAAACCAAGTTTCCAGAAGAAAGTAGAACATTTCAACACAAGTGTGGCAATTAATGGCATCACGTGGGGAAGTGGAAATCACTGGATTTGGTGGTTTGGTGCAATCAGCAGCTTCTGAGACAATAACTTTCGTAGAGCTGTAGAGGTTGAGAAGGGGGCACTGAGCATAGGCTATTCTTTCTGGAAGTCTGTCAGAGAAAAGAAGGTAAGTGAGGGCAGGAGACAAAAGATAAGTAAAACAGAGAGAACTGTGAGAAATTCACTTAGGCAAAGGGAAGAGTTGCCAAACTGGCGCACAGCTTGGGAACATATAGCACCATTTAGTCAATTACTGTCTTCTTAGGGGATCCGAGGCAACCATGCAAATTAGCCTGTGTAGGCCAGGAAAAAAAATCCAACACTTGACAGATCTTTTGGAACCTAATCTTTGGGACCGGGCTAGGACGGTTTGGACTAGATTTCCTAAAGGTATCTTTAAGACAAATGAGAAGGCGGCAGAATGGTCCTGCCAGGCCTACAAGGCAAGCATGCGCGGTCTAAATAGAGAACAGAATAAGGCAAGCAGAACAAGATGTGCTCAACTAAGAGAAAGAAGAAATTGAACGATCAAGAGGAGAGAACCGAACACAACAGAGGGGAATGTTAGACATCTGGTCCAGATAATGGCGGCCTGGAAACGACACAGGGCAACTTAGGGCAGGAACCATGGGCAGGAGCTAGTTATGGTTTTTAACATATTTGGGAAGTACAGGGGATGCATATCTTCCTGTACTAGAGTACATTCTGTTGCTGACTATTATTTTTTTGAAATCAAAACACAGATGAAGCTCTTTGCGATAGGGATCTGGGAGTAGTATGCTCAATGACGGGCTGAGCCTGGAAAGGAAAACAATTTTTAAGAGAAGATCCCCTACCCTCCCAAACATTTCAGTAAAGAGGAAGTTGGGCTGATTGGGGAGTTCAGACTGTCTTGCACTGGAATAAGCCATCCCAGGGTAGATGACAGGCAGCAGCTTGGAAGTATAAAGTGTGGGTTTGAATATGCACGGCCCATAGTGTCGTGAACAAATGGAGAGCTGCCATAAAAATGATTTGGATCAATCCACCAAATGCTTACTGGCAACCTGAGTATGATCAGCCTGAAGATATAGTAGAGAGCAAGACCAACGCAGTTCCCTGTCCTTGCCAAACTTAGAGTCTAGCAAATAAGAACTCTCCGTGTTTTTCGAACCATAAGATGCACCTAGGTTTTAGAGGAAAATAGGGGAAAAAATTTCGAAGCAAAAAATGTGGTAAAATATTTAATAACATAAATAACATAATATTTCACCAATGTAAATGTAAACAGAACTCAACAGCGGCATTAACAACCATTATTCCTCTCAAATTTGGGGGGAAATAAAAATATGTCTTAGAGTCTGAAAAATACAGTATCTATGCCTGTGTTTATGTGTGGGCACACACACACACACATTAGAGTTTCTAAATGAGAAGAGGAAGAAGATATCAGAAAAATCCTAGAGCTACACAGTCCTCCTACTCACTAAACTCGCAGAGATTGAAAACAAAATTGTTTAGCGCTTAGACCGCCTCTGGGTTCCCGTCCCACCCTGTCCCAACACCGCTGCTTGTCACTCTCCACTTCTGAGACAAGCATGTGAACCTGGGGATGCTGCACCAATTTCCCAGTTGCTCCTGTCTATGGCATTTACACTTGGCAGGATAGCACAGTGGCTAAGAGACTCTGCAGTCACAATGCCTGGGTTCGAGTCCCAGCTGAGCCACTCAGGGCTGCGTGGCGTTGGGTAAGTTGCTTGCTCTCTCTGTGCCCAGGTTCCTCACACCTAAAATGGGATTGATCATGCCTTCCTTGTGGGCTGCAGTACAGTTTAAATGAGTTTGTCTGGGTAAAGTGCTTGCAACAGAGCCTGGTACAGAGCTGATACTCTGTAAGGATGAGCTGTCATTATCACTCTGCCCACCTGAAACTCTTACTACATTCCTGTCCACTCATCCAAATCACTGTTCTTTAAAACACCAAGCCAAATATTTTACTTTCTGTTAGTACACTTATAAACTTAGTTCCAATACATTTAATGAGGGTCTGCCATGTCCACTGCTCCAGAAGAAGCAGGGTGAGTAAGACCCAGCCCTGCCCTTGTGACAAGAGTTGACTTGTCCCAACTCTTGTGACAGGAAATGGACAGACATTCCAACAATGATCATCACTGTAACTTGGCAAGAATCGTGAACTAGCATTACCCATTAAGTGTCCCTGCAATGGATTTTGCCTTACTCTCCTAAAACAGATATCCAATTTGTATTGTGATATTTGGCAGCAAAGGTGTTTGCTTAGTGTTCCCTGAATTGTTTCACACACATATGCTTTGACATGTACAACTTGATGCCAAGAAACCCATCCTGGGATTGGACCTTCTAATTCTATCCCCCAATCCACCCCTTCCCAACAATGACTGGCCGCCAGGTATTTGACAACTGCATATTAATTTGTGGTCGGTCAGAACATTAAGCTTCTCTAGCAGAAAATGTCCAGGGCCCGGGAAGCTGGGTTTCTACTCTGACATAACTTTGGACTACTTAATGATTGCTGAATTCTTCCCATATCCTCTTAGCATAAATAGGGTACTATGCATATATAGAATATTATATTAGTAATAACAAAAATAATAAAAGTGAACATTTTTTTAAATTTTTTTATTTATTTACTTTTAGAGAGAGGGGAAGTGAGGGAGAAAGAGAGGGAGAGAAACATCCATGTGTGGTTGCCTCTTATGTGGCCCCCACTGGGGACCTGGCCTGCAACCCAGGCATGTGCCCTGACTGGGAATCGAACCACAGTTGTTTGGTTCGCAGGCCTGTGCTCAATCCACTGAGCCACACCAGCCAGGGCAAAAGTGAACATTTATTGAGACTTCAGTGTGCCAGGTACAAGATCAAGTGCTCTATATCTTCCATGTAACCCCCTCAACAGCCCTAAGAGGAGGTACTATTAATATTATTATTATCCCACTTTGCAGTTGAGGCAAACAACATTCAAGGAGACCCCAGTAGAGGAAGAAGCACCCAAAACTGGTTCTCTAAAAATCTGTGAAGGCAGTGATGGAAGCCATTTTTCATTCTGTACCCCACCCCCAAGTGTTTAGATGGCTGGCTCCAAAACGAAATTTTCAGATCCACCCAAAAGGAAAGGAGAAAGCCCTGAGCAAAAAGAAAGAGTGAACCAAACCCCCTTCCTAATAAACACAGTGTACTTAGACACTGTCATCTCACAGATTCCAGTCTCATGAGATCTCCTGCTCCTCTAAGATTTCCAACTTCTCCAAAAGCATAAAACCAGCCTGTGTAAAACTAACACAAAATATCAAACCAACTGGCTTTTTCCTTCCAGAGATTAGAGTGAAGGTTTGTAGAGATGCACTGTTTCAGCAAGGCCTTCAATGAGGCAGTATCTCAGGTCTTGGAGGAAGAAGGGACCTAAACAAATATACCCAGCTGACAGGGGAAGGAAGAGAGCTGGGATGGATTGTACTTTGAAACCTTTACATACTGATTTCTGTTACTACCCTACTGTTATGAAATTCAAGCAAAGAGAAGCTCACAGGAACCACCAGGCATTCGGAGCTTGGGGATTTGGTTTGGGTTACCACTGGTTAAAAAGAAATAGAGGATACTCACCTACTCTCCAGCACCAAACAACTTTGCCATAATCCCACCCCAAAGACAACCAAAATTAGTTCCGTAGAATCTCTCCTACTTCCTCCAACTCAAGCTGCAAGGAACTCCCACTAAAATTCAGACATAGAATGCTGAAATAGAGAGCCTTATTAAACCTTTAGAGAATGATGCACTCGGTGGCTTATTTAGAAACAGTCTGGGGGCCCAAAAAGGGATTCTAACAAACAATCACAACAATTAAAATCATTATCACTGCCAGAGTCTCTGTGAAAATTCCTCATTCATTCAGTTCCACCTCTAAACGTTTCATTCAATCCACTGGTAGCAGATCGGAGGTCAATTCACCCAGCACAGTAGAGCAACATCTGCAATTTCCTCGGTGGTGTGAAGAGTGAGTAACAGCACAGGTAATCGATGTGTGTAAATAAAAACCTGTGATGCTGAAAACCGGGAGGGGAGGAGAAATCAGGAAGAAACACCACGACCCTGGTGGCGATGGTGGTGCCCCCAGGAAATGCCTCCCCCATCTCCAAATGAATTTTGTAAATACATAGAAAAAAAACTTCAGGGGATTCTAAGTAATTGCATCACTGCATCTCTTTTATTGAATTTCTAAATAATAACACTCCAGGACATCCAGGGTCACCTACATCCAACAGGTGGGGTGAATTTCTAAAACGGTTTTGTAGGTTTTACCCACAGGGCTGCCCATGGCAGTAGAGCCAAGTCTGAAGGCAAGATCACATTAAAGGGCATAAGATGAAAGAAAATCTCATTCCAAACCCAAACTGGCATGGAAAGGGCATTAAAGTCACCTCTAAAACAGGTACTACAATTCCACCTTCCAGATGGACTTTTTTATTTTATGAGAATCTTATTAAGCATTCTGTGGGAGAATGGACAGAAGCTCGTTTTATGCTCTAGAAAAATATTTTGAACCACCGAAAGTGAAACAGCGTATCGTCAAATACAGTGAGCAATATAAACACAATCTGGGGGAAAGGATCATGAGTAAAGTAAATCGACAAATATTTATCCAGTGCCTGGGCCTTAACACTGAGATGCCCTGTCAGAGAGCTCCCTTGACTGAGCTTTCAGTGAGAAGCAGAAAGATGCAATTATAGAGTTCCTGAAAAATAAGCAATTAATCACACACTGCTTCTGATTAATTGTCATGCCTAAGATTTCCCCATATCATCCTGCCTTTGCCCCTGAAATCTAATCCCCTGAGTCCTCTCTGATTTTTCAGATCACCGATTAGCACTAAGCAAGCTTCCATTCTCACCCGGCCAGCCCACTACTGACCAGAACGAGAACTCTCCACACGCCTCCTTCCAGTCTGATCTGTGACCTTCAGTGTGCTGCATATGTCAAGGTTAAGTTGTCCACTAACCATGCGTCCTTTAATATCGGGCCTCCACTTCTGCCCTGCTCTCAATGCCAGTGCAAAACCTCGCAGCCCTACTGGGCCATTTCAAATCTATTCAACGGCACATTCAACAGCTAGTTAGCTTTCTGCCTCTCCTCCCATCATCCAGATAGCTTGGGGGTTGCAGAGCAAATTAGCCAGAAAGGCACAACCAACACTACCAAAATCCAACCCCAAATTTTACACCTAGCCCCCAGGCAGGAGGGAGAGAAGGACCATCTCAGCATCTTTCTAAATAAAAAGCTGCTCAACTTCAATCACAGCCCTCAACCTATCTCATGACAAGTGCCTAATTCTCTGCAATAGTCTGAAATCTTTTCAGGAACATTACTGTCAAAATAGAACCCAAGGGGAGACACTATCCAAGAACCAACATGACATCCCTTCAAACTGCTATCTAAGCTACAAGCACAACAAATGGGGAATGAGTACTGCCAAGGAGAAAATCAAATTCTGTTCGTCTCCTAAGTGGACAGCAACTAACTACCCAACATTACCCTGAGAGACTCCAAGTGAGGAAGCCAGGGCATCGGAGGAATAACACAGCTGGTCCAAGACCCGCCTGGGAACCCACACCTCTGAACACAGAATGTCATCAGATCATGAGAACGAAGCAAGACACCGAGCTCCCACATCCTCAGACGCTACTGCATTTTAGATAAATTCCAAGACGCTGGAAGCCAGGACCCTCCAATCCCAAGTGCCATGCTAATGCGTTTTTCATTAGCTTTTTCAAGAATGGAGAAAGACTTATCACATCAAGAGGTTTACAGTAATACTTACACTTCCATTTTCTAGTCTCCTGGTTTGTTCGGTTTTTCCCCTGTGAAGCCCAGTTTCTGGGGATCAGTGACTCGGCTACATCACACTCCCTCCCAGGGGCTCACAGTAACGGGGCTTTCTCGAGCTGCCAGCACTCTGCCAGCTCAGAGAGGCTCGGCTGCC
>PVKM010004248.1:0-53018 GCA_004027735.1 Carollia perspicillata
GGATAAACAACGCATCAGGGCGGGAGTGGGAACGCGGGTCAAGGAAGTGGGGGCAGGCAAAGGTGAAGGGGGGAAGGGGACAGTCCTGGGTGGAAAGGGTGGGAGCAAAGGGGAGGAGGACCAGCGAGGGCAGGACGGGGAGGGGGAAGGGTCCGGGGCGGGGCGAAAGGGAGCGAAGAGGCGGGATGAAGAGGGCCAGGCCGGGAGGGTCTTTACCTGCAGCTCCGCCCGCTCCACCTCCCACTGGGCTCTCTCCACCTCGAAGCGGGCCCACTCGTGCTGCAGGAAGTGCAGGATCCCCGGGAGGCTGTACTGAGCTCGGGCCGCCCCCGCCGCAGCCGCCCCGTCTCCGCCCGTCTCCGCCAAAGGCCCGAGACCCTTGGCACCTCCAGCGCCCGGGTGGTTGTTGCTGAAGAAGACGCCGGGACCCGCCTGCTCGTCCATGGCCGCAGAACCCCGGTGAGCTGCCCAGCGCCCAGCAGCCGCGGCAACGGCGGCGGCCAGCAGCGCCTCCTCCTCCCTCCGCCGCTCCCCGCCCACACCCCAGTCAGCAGGGAGCTGCCGCCTCGGCGCGGGGGCCGGCCGAGCCCGGGACGGGCCGGGAAATGGGTCAACTGCGGCGTGCGGGCGGCCCGGGGCTTGCTGGGAAATGTAGTCTTGGGGCGTGGTGACTGCGAGCGTGGCGGAGGAGGCCGCTTTGGGCTGCAGATGGCTTCACGGGGCTGCGGCGCGCCCGCGGCCCCGCCCCCAGCCCGCCCGCGGTTTTCCAGGTGGCCCCGGAGGGGAGCGCGCACTTTCTTAAGGGCTGGGCGTAGCGCCGCTGGGCGGCAACCGGAGGTCTCTCGCACGCGGAAGTCCACGGGCGGCGCTCCCTGTTGCGCACCCACACACACGGAAGTTATTAGGCCAAGATACCAACCCGAGCTGCACATCTTTTAGAGCTTCCTGGTAGTTCTGTTAAGAAACAAGCTCAAAGCGAGCTTTGTCGGTCGGGCTCCAGGACTCAAACCTCTCCCTTCGCGTGTTGACATCTCATCTGAAAAAGTGCAGTCAGTCTGCACATTTTTGTCGTTTCTCCCCTTTTCACTCAGGAGTTCAAACCTGTTGCCGCATCCGTTTTCACTTAACATGAACTCGGATCACCTCTCTCCTATTATGGTTTGTTGACGCCTCATCTGAAAAAGTGCTCCGCTCAAGGCGCTTTCCCTTTGTAGTTAATCGTTCAGTGAATCTTTTAAGTTTCAGATATCCAAGGCTATGTTATTTCGGTCTCCTTTTACCTACCTTATTCCCGTGCAGTTTTTACTCAGTTCGACTTAACAGATATTTGATTGTTGGTTGTATCTGTCGCTGGGGATATAAAGATAAATGACATTTCCTGTCATTAAAGGGAAGTTGGCAAGTATATAATCAATGTCACAGTGCCTTAAAGAAAGAACAAAGCCCCTTTCTGCTCCCTAGAACTATCTTAAGTGTCCAGGCACTTCTCCAGTTTCAGGTGTCCAGTTCCCAGTTTCTCCACGGTTCTCCTGCAAACTGGCAACAGTATTAGGCTACCCAAGGAACACCAAAGTCCTTTCAGCTGTTTCTCTGTAAATGTTACCCTTCTCCAAAGTCCCAGAAATTGTCATCGTAAGTCCAGACTTGAAGAAAGTATAAAAATTGAAAATGAAATCAAGCACTTATTTGGTCTTCATAACAAGTTATTTCTAATTTTATTTTGTGGGATGGACTCCTGGGATGTCAGATCTGATGGTCATTCAAAAATTTAAAGATATAGGCTGGTGAGTGACATGTCAGAGAAGGACATCCTGTCCCTGTCCTCTTCCCCCCTCCCTTCCCATGGCTACTTGTAAAAAAGACAGGAAACACATTGTATCTCCTCTGTTTGCAAATAAAGATGGCAAACTCTATTCTCCCACTTGTTTTATGAATTTATAGGGATGACGTTGGTTCACAAAACCATATGGGTTTCAAATGTACAACTCAATAAAGCACAGTCCATACACTGCATACTGTGCCCATGCCCGAAGGCTCCCCTACCCCCATTTGCCCACCTCCACCTAGTCCCCACCCCCCTTTTCCTCTTGGCTATCACCACACTTGTCTGTGTCTATGTGTTATGTATGTGTGTGTGTGTCTTTCGGCTAATGCCTTTAACTTCTTTGATCCAGCGCACCGCCCCCCTTCCCCTCTGACAGCTGTCAGTCTGTTCCATGTATACATGCCTCTTTCTATTTTGTTCATTAGATTCCACATGTAAGTGAGATCATACGATATTTGTCTTTTTCTGGCTTATTCATTTAGCATCACAATCTCCAGGTCCATCCATGCTATCGCAAAAGGTAAAATTTCCTTCTTTTTTATAGTATATAGTGCATATAGTATTCCATTTTTCGATCCATTCATCTACTGATGGGCACTTGGACCGTTTCCAGGTCTTGACTACTGTATATATGCTGCAGTGAACATAGGGATGCATATATTCTTTCAAATTTCTGTTTTATTAATTCATTACTTATTGTCACAGTTTTTTTTAAGTTCTCACCTGAGGATATATTTATTCATTTTGGAGAGATAGGAAGGGGAAGAGAGGGAAACATCAGTCGGTTGCCTCCTGTATGCACCCCTGACTGGGGATCAAACCCACAACCTTTTGGTACATGAGACGATGCTACAACTAAATGACCCAACCAGCTAGAGCCAATAAAAGTTTGATATGTGGGCAAATCCCCAATGTCTTAATTATTTTGGCTGTAAGTGTCCTTTGAGATACTGTCCAATACTCTCATTTTACAGCTCAGGAAACTGAAGTTCAAATAAGTTGAGACTTGTCTACAATGAGGCTTTGATTCAGTGCCACAGGCAAAACTAGAAACCATTATTCCTGCCTGCTAGTTCACTGACCTTTCCATTAACACTGCCTCCTTTCTTATCAGACCTATAAGAGTTCCAAGAGGACAATAATGCAACAGTGGCATTTTTTTTAATTTGAAGGATTTAAGTAACCTTGGACGCTTTGAATGTTAAAAACTTTTTTCTGTAATAGAAGACCTGTCTGACAATTCATTTAAATATTCATAATGCACTATTAAACAATTAAATTTAATGGTACCTATTTAAGAACCCATGAGTCCTTTAGCTAGACTCGCCAAACAAAAAAAGAAAGAACTCAAATAAAATCAGAAATGAAAGAGGAGATTTACAGGTGTCACCACACTTGTAATACAAAAGATCGTAAGAAACTACGATGAACAATTATAAGTCAAATTGTACAATCAATAAAATGGATAAATTTCTAGAAACAGAGCCTACCAAGACTGAATCATCAAGAAATAAGAGAATCTGAACTAGTAAGGGGACCGAATCCATAATCAGAAACCGCTCACCAAAGAAAAGTCCTGGATTAGATGGCTTCACTGGTAAATTCTATCAAACATTCAATGAAAAATTAATACTAACTAATTCGTCTCAAACTCTTCCAAAAAATAAAAGAGGGAGCTCTTCCACTCTTATTTCAAGCCAGCCTGGCATACCCTGATACCAATAGTAGACAAGGACACAAAAAAAGAGTATGAGGCCAGTATCCCTGGTTAAAATAAATGCAAAAATCCTCAACAAAATAAAAGCAAACTAATACACTAAAAGGATCAAACACTATGATCAAGTGGGTTTTATTCAGGGATACCAGGCTGGTTTAACATCTATGAATTAGTCAATGTGATACATCTATGAATTAGTCTGTGATATACAATGGGATAACAAAATGGATGAAAATCATGATCATCTCAATAGATGCAGAAGAAGCACTTGACAAAATTCAACATCAATTATGATAACAAAGCAGGTATAAAGGGAACATAACATAATAAAGTCAATATATGACAAGCCTACAGTTAACATCCTATTTAGTGGTGAAAAGCTGAAAGCTTTTCCTCTAAGATTAGGTACCAGACAAGGATGCCCACTGTCACCACATTTATTCAATATGGTATTGGAAGTCCTATCCAGAGAAATTAGACAAGAAAAAGAAATAAAAGTCATACGAATTGGAAAAAAAGAAGTTAAACTCACTACTTGCAGATGACTCATAGCATACATAGAAACCTTTAGACACTCCATCAAAAACTGTTAGAACTAATAAAGTATGTAATGTTACAGGACACAAAATCAATAACAAAAATCTGCTACATTTCTGTACACTAATAATGAATTATCAGAAAATGAATGACAACAGTCCCATTTACAATTGCATCAACAATAAAATACCCAGGGATAAATTTAACCAAGGTGAGCAACATGTATACTGAAAACAATAAGACATTAAGGAAAGAAATTGAAGAAGACTCAAAAAATGGAAAAATATTTCATGCTCATGGATTGGAAGAATCAGTATTATTAAAAAGTCCACATTACCAAAGCAATCTACAAATTCAATGCAATCCCTATCAAAACTCCAGTGACATTTTTTACAGCAATAGAAAAAAATCCTAAAATTTGTGTGGAATCACAAAAACCCATCTACTTTGTGCTTATCCATCTTTCATTTTGCTGTATTCAAATGAATTACATTTTTAAAGTAAATTCTTTATTGCATATAACATATGAGGTCTGTCCAGAAGGTACACAGCCATGTAATATGAAACATAGAGGTCTTTATTGAAGAAGATACAAGAAACAGTGTATACAGGACAATGATGCCTCAGTCCCCTTCAAAGTAGGCACCTTGGGACCTCACATAGTTCTCCCGATTGCCATCAGCTGCCCCGTCATATTTTCTTGAGTCTCATTGACTATCTGAAGTCTCTTTTCAAAGGTGATTTTAGTTTTGGGAAAAGCCAGAAGTTGCAGGGTGCCAAATCTGGACTGTAGCAGGGCTGAGTCACCTGGGTGATTTCGTGTTTTGCCAAAAATCTCTGCATGAGACATGATGCAGGCGCAGTCAGGTTGTCATGGTGAAGCTCCAATCACCAGTTGCCTATAGCTTCGCCTTCCTAATAATCTGAATAGTTTCTGCGGAGGAATATTCAAGCTAAAAACAAAATTTTAATGCAGATTCCTTGCTCTACTCGCTCAGTCATTTTGAATGTGATGGCCACACAGTACACACGCTCACTCAACAGCATCTACTGCCCCCACTGACTAGTACAGTAAGGCCATCATCATTCACACTTGCTCATACCAGTCCACTGTCCTTGGCAGCCAGGTCACATCCATATCACAACGAAGGCCCCTCTCGATATGTGTTCAGAAAACACAGCAAAAATGTTTTTGAATTTGAAAAAAGTATTCTAAAAAAGTAATAACTAGAAAGGACACAACATTTATAATGAGTTAAACCTAAATTTTATTTCTCACTCTACAGTTTTCCAAATTTGGAAATCTTGGACAAATGGTTTGAAGTTTTTCTGCTGCAGTTCTGATTTTTAATATGAGAATAATATTTACTTTATAAAGTCATTATAAAGATTAAATGAGAGAAGAAATGTAAATCCCTAGCATACTGCCAGACAGACATACAGTATATACTGAATGATAGCTTTTAAGAGTTCACAAGACTAACTGAAGTAACACATAAAATTTAAACACTAGCTGCTCAATTATTCCTTTTGCTTTCTTATTCCCTATTCAGAACTTTTAATTCAACAGAGTTAAAATAATTTTTTGAAAAACAATGTCCATGCCCAACCTCTAAGCATCAGACCTCAAGGTGTTGCTGATTTCCTGATTGTTTTAATAAAGCCTGTGACACAAAAAATAGTGTTTCCTTTCCAAACACAGAGAGCAGCTGTCAAAATGTTGATTTATATATTAATGTACCCAGTTTGCAGTGAAAAATTGTGAAATACTAATGTTGTTTAAATAATTGGAATGTTTGCTATTTTTGGTTTATATGTGTGTGCTTTATGTGGTAGGGATTGTAATTCTACAAAAAGGCAAATAATTCACCCGCTGTCTTTTTTGTATTTTCTACTAAAATGAGTGATTTTTTTTTTTTTTTTTTTTAGCAAAAACGTTCCAGATGACCTGTTATTTGGGTCTCTAACTGGTGAAAGAAAAGGCTCTGGATTGAACTGGATGGTCTTTTCGGAATTCTGCCAAGAAAAAAAAAAAGAGTAGATAATTTGGCAAGAAGCTAGGGTAATTGGAACGTCGGGGAAGAGGAATGTGCACTCGCCCACTGTTTATCGTCCTCTTCTACGTCTGTTCACTTCCTAACTTCTCTCATCCTCCTTGCTGCCCAGCCGGCTTTATGGGGCCTGTCCCTGCCTCTGTGGTTCCTCAGCCTCCAAACTTGCTCCCTATTCAAAACTGGGTTGCAGATTCAGCCAACACAAGTTGGGAAGTAAGGGATTCTATTTCTGAATTTCTTCTTTGAGTTCAATAATTAAATCTACATCACAGTCTTGTGAGAGAATGGAAAAACAGCCTCTATTATTTATTATCATTACTACTACTATTTTCTTTTGGAAGAGTATGGTTGAAATTAGAGAGTTGCCTAATTTTAATTTTAAAATTAACATTTTAAAATTTATTTAAATAAGGTTAATAGCCCTGGCTGGTGTAGCTCAGTGGATTGAGTGGGAGCCTGCGAACCAAAGGATTGTGGTTCGATTCCCAGTCAGGGCACATGCCTAGGTTGCAGGCCAGTTCCCAGCAGGGGACACACGAGAGGCAACCATACATTGATATTTCTCTCCCTCTCTCCTTCCCTTCCCCTCTAAAGATAAATAAATAAAATCTAAAAGATAAAAATAAAATAAGGTTAACAAAACAAACTTTAATTTTGAAATTAAAATCGATCCTAATATTGTGGTGGCTAATATTTAGAGAAATAAATACTTCAAATCTAAAGTCAGGATAGCTTCAACACATCTACATACCTAACACAGGGAGACACTAAACTGATACAGAGCTCTGAAGCTTACCAAGACTTCTCTTGGGATATTGATGGTGAGCAACCTAAGATTCCATTTCTGGAAGCACACGTAAACTGGGTTTGAACATGCTTTCTCTTTCTCCCCATCAACTCCACCACTTGCTTCTTAACCTCCTCCTTAAAATTTTACATGGTAAAAGCTCTCCTCAACAGATTGTTTTCTTTTCCTACTTTTTTCTTAAAATAACCGCAGTCCCCCCATTTCTAAGGCAGTCACTAAATTTCAAATGATGAATGTAATCTCCATTGCATAAAAATAACCGGGGCAGTGGGAGGGGAGAGAACATTTTTTATAAGCTCCATACTCCTGCCAACTATGCGATAGAGACACACTCGTGTCCGTGCTGAACCTTCTTTCAGAAGAAAACCCCCGATCTTCATTTGGGCTTCACCTGCTCAGAACATCACCTGCCCCCCACACACACCAACTCCTGTCTGATCGTCCTTTACCATAAATTAAGTCCATTTTCAAAAGAATTCAAATGTGGTATTTTAAAAAGTATATAAACAAACAAACAAACATGGTGGGGGATGGGGAGGGAAATCTGGGCTTTGTGCCAGAAAAGCAAGAAAAATGAATCAGGTTAAAGAAGTCCGGTACATTTTTGTTTTAATTTTTGAAGACCCACATTTTCTTAACTTTTCAAACAAGATTTAACTTAGTGTACACGCACTTCATTTCCCTCCCTCTGTTCTGCAGGCCCTCGACATCTTACTGTTTGTTGTTCCATCCGTGTTAACTGTAGCCCTTGCAGTTGTTCCCTGTATGGCAAATTCTACCATTATCCGTGTTATCTCCTTGCCCAGATTTCCCCCCAGCTGCAGGACATGAAGTGACAAGAGGAGTGGTTTGAACCAGCTCATAGACACTTCCATGTGAACTCATAATGTGAAACATTTTAACCAAGGAGTGTTCAAGGTTAAAGAGCCAATACATACCTTTTCATTACAGGAGCAAAAGATAATTTAGATCGTAGTTTTTTGTTTATGGCTATAACCAAATTAATGCTGCAACATTTTTACCAGAATGTAACCAGATTAAATGTGAAACGAGTATAAATTATCTAGAAAAGGGTGGAATAGAGCTTTTTAAGCAAAATTTAAACACTTTACACAGAAAAAGTACATAGTGCATTTGATAACTTGAAAGAAGTCCAATAAAGCTAACAATAAAGAACAAGAGGAAAGTAATAACAATTATTTTTATAGCCAGTACTTAATGAGCATATACTCAATTAAAATAAGGCATTTTGAATGTATTAATTGGATCCTTACAACATCACATGAGGTAAGTGCCAATGTTACCTTCATTTGACAAATAGGGACAGACAAATGGCCACAGGGCCCGAAGAGATAAAAGGCAGGATGGCTTGAGGGTCACCTTAAGGAAATGGTCTTTATGGGTAAAGTAACCAACTGAAGAGTTTTCAGCAAAGTTATCAGATTTGAATATATAAAGCTCATTTCAGTTTATGTGTGGGAAATATAGTATTAGTTGACACTTCTAAATTGTTTCCTAAACGTCAGGCACTATTTTAAAGTCCTTTCAAGTATTAACTCATTTAATGCACAGCTAGTCTGCAAGATATGTATTATTATTGTTCCATTTTACAGATGCAGAAACAGGCACAAAGAGGACTAGTAACTTGCCCAGGGTTACACCGCTTGTGCCAAAGCCAGATCCCAACCCAGGTGCACTGACCTAACCGTCCACACCAAACACTGCTCTACTGCAGTCACATGTGTTGATTTGGATTAGGATGCTAAAAATGGCAATAACGACACATTGAAGGATTTGAGCAGGTATTTAGGAAATAGGGCGGTGCACTAAGCATAGTGAGGGGAGAGTCATAGATGAGGCTAAGATTTACAAGTGGCTACCCAAAAGGTTAAGAGACTTGCACTGTTTGCTGGGAGATCATGAGTTGAGAAGCAGGTGTCAGATAAGGTGAGGAGTGCAAGTGTAAATTAATTTTGAGTTTGAGGAGCTTCTGACACAACTAATGGTGGGTAGTCACACATGCAAGTCTGAAGCAGCTAGGGCTCCAGACAACCGTATGAAGGAATCTCTGCATATTATTCTCTATCATATCATAATTGATACTATTCCTTCCTACTTATTGCAAACCTATGGTTATATTCTCTCTCTTTCCAGGAAGAATGTAAACATACGGAAGATTCTTTGCTTCACTGGTCACTATTGTATTCCCAATGCCTGGCATACAGTAGGTAACCCATAAATAATTGTCCAATGAGTGAATAAAAGACCACATTGGAGAATCTTATCACGAAGTCTCTGACAAATAGGAATACAAGTTCTCATTGTGACAGGAAATGCACTATAATAAGGCAATCATCTTTAAATAGCTCTCTTAGGAAATTCTTTTAACTTTGATCGCACCCTGCTTATTTGAAACACTGACCTGTTGGTGCGGTCTGCCAACTGGCCCTCCTCTCTGAGGATCAATGATCATATCGCCCTTTTTCACCCTAAGTTCCTCTGCATCACTTCCTGGATACACACCAGTCTGTCTTTGCCCTTCACATGTAGCGTGAAACGGCAATCCCTCAGCTCACTAAGCGGCCCACTACGCACACACATTGAGGCCCCACAGTGTGTGGAGAAGGACCTTCCTTATTCTAAACAAGCATATTTTTACTAAAAAACAGCCTAGCTCTTCTGCTTCCTACTGGCTTCATAAAGTTTCATAGTCAACTAAAATGTCATTTTAAAAAATGTTTAGGTATATCAAAATACTTGTGGAGATTTAAAGGCACTCCCAAGCATTTTCTTAGCATTTGGAAAAGACCCAGTTTCATTTCCCATCTGTTACTGCAAAAGCCATCACAACTAAGATTAAGCAACATGTGTCAAAATTCAAACCTGTCACATTTTTATAACTCTTTAAGGAACTACTCCAGGAAATAATTGACAAGTTTTCCTTTTTAAAAAGTCAAATGCAGCATTATTATTAAAACATGAAGAGATGTAAAGAGAGGATAAGTAATCAGGAGTGAGACGTTGGAAAAGTCGAACAAGATCACTTACATTTTCATGGACTGTTTTGACTCACATGCAAAGTTAAGGGGAAAAGAGCAAACAGAAGTATGTGGTGTATGTGTATGAGGGAAACAATGCCTGAAACGAAAACCTCTGAGTTCCAATGGCACAAAGAGACAGGTCGCGTGGACAGGGAATCAAGGCTGTGAATAAGATTTCCTGAGGGAGGAGAAATAACAGTTGTTCTGGTCACTTGTGCAGGCATGGTTCTCATGCTTGTTTAGTGACTTAGCTCAGAATATTTTTTCTAAATTATGATTAAGACATGCAGTTCCCATTTATTTAAGTAAAATTTTGTGAAGTCCCTAAATAATAATGCTATAAGCTCTTAGAATTATAAATGGATGTTTAATGATTGACTCGGGTTTTAAAAAGAATCCATCTGATGTGAAGCATAAGGCAAGACACTTATTTATAGCTGTACTCTAGCCATTTCTGGCACCAACCTAAAAATTCCAATTAAGAATGAAGAAAATGTGAAGCACAGTAATTCATATAATTAAATTCATTTTGAAAACTGGGCTAATTATATCCATCCTTGGCATTGTTTGAATAAAAAGAAATAAGGGTTATAAAGTTCTAGCGCAGTGCCCGACACTCAACAGAAATGGCAACTCTTCTTGAAAGTGATAATCTGCAATATTCTAACTGCTGTTTGAATTTAATGTATGTTACACTGTCATACTGTGACAGCCATTTTATATACATGTAAAAACTACTTATCAGACTAAATAATATGATGTGCTGATATATTAAAGGATTGGCCAAAGAGTCATTCTCTTGAGTTAAAAAAGGGGGCAGGGTAAATAGACATATGTACTGTTTTAGGTGTGCAAAAGATCATGGAGAGAAGTTAGTAAATGTTTCTCTCATTTGATAGACGGGGACACTGAAGCCCCCACAGGTTCTTTCCCTGATGGCAGAAGCTACTTAGGACTGGGACACTTGATTTGGGAGCTGTACTATGATATTATTAACAAGAATTTGGAAAGCAAGTAGAGGATACTTTATTTCTTATAACATGAAGACTGCTCAGAGTAAGCTTCTGCAAGAATCCACAGCTATCATGATGTTCCTCTTAGCTTCTTGATTTTGGATATTCTTAAATAAATATGCTTACTTGGGATGAGGAAACCTCATGGGTTGGACAATGGAACAAATTGAAAAATACAATTCTTCCAACAAATATTTTATGGATATAATCTTAGAAAACAAGAAGTGGTGTGGAAGAGTTTGGAGAAAGTATAAAGATGTACTGGGAGGGGCAAAGAGAGGGAGAGAAAGCCTAAGGGAAATAGGGAGAAGAAAAATGGCACAACAGTTGCTAATGCACGATGGAGTCTACTGTAAACTGGGGAACAAAGATTCTACCGCAAAGTGGAAAATTATGGAAAAAGTCTAAGGGGTACCAAGAACAGCAGAAAATAGCCAAGTCAAAATAAGCATACTTTTTAAGTAGGTGAGTGAAAGGGTTTTACGTCTACAAGAAACAAGGAATGGGAAAACAGTCTGGCAGGTCCTTAATGAGTTGAACGGTGACCATTGAGTAGGGAAGTCCACTCCCAGCTATATACCCAAGGGAAATGAAAGCACATGTCTACCCCAAAACTTATAAACAATTGTTCACAGAAGCATTATTCATTACAGGCAAAAGGTGAAAACAACCCAAATGTTCATCAAATGTTGAATGGATAAATAAAATGTAGCATTCATATAATGGAATATTATCCAGCCATAAAAAGGGATAAAGTACTGATGTATATGCTAGCTACCACATGGATAAACAATATGTGAAGTCAAGAAGCCAGTCACACAAAAACCACATATTATATGATTTCATTGATATGAAGTGTTCATAATAGGAGAATAAAAAGAGAGAGAGAGTAATCTACGATTAAAGAGAAATGGAAAGTTAAATGGTAGGTGCAAAATAGGGGCAGGTCCAGAATAGCTTAAGAAATGGAGACACCAAAGAACTTATGTGTACGACCCATGGACATGAACTAAGGGTGGGTAATGCAGGTGGGAGTGGGGTACGGGGCAGAGGGGAATAAAGAGGGGAAAATGGGACAACTGTAATAGCATAATCAATAAAATATATTTAAAAAAGAGAGATGGAAAGGTTGTGGAGGGGGTACAGCATTTCTTTATGGGGTAATGAAAATGCTCCAAATTGTTTTTACCAATGGTTGTATTACTCTGTGTATATACTAAAAACTACTGATTTGTACATTTTTCAATGGATGAATTATATGGTATGAGAATTATAATTCAATAAAATTGTTACCAAAAAAAAACCTCTCCAAAAAACAAGGAGATAACTTTAGAAAAGCCAGTCTGAAATGAAAAACGACCCTGTAGAGATGAGAGCCAGTGAGAAGTAGGTGAGAGAAAGCGCCTGTCTGAGGCCTAAATTACTGAAGGAGGAGGAAAGGCAAAGGTTTCTGAGCTGCCAGTTGGTGGGGGTATGAGAGATTGCAGAGGAGGTAGATGGGAAATAGGTATAAATGTTCAGGAAGGTGACTCGCTTTTGAATGCAGTCAACTGGTAAAACTTGGTGTTTAAAATTTGCTAAACACGGTGGCAAACGTTATTTCATCAAATACCTATTTTATATTGTAAGATTGCCATTGCATTGGACATTGGCATAACTATTATTACGACTAATTCATTTTTGTATGCCCTGAAGCACTTAGTTTGATGCCTTATCCATAATAGGCACTCAATGAATATTTGATGAATGAAACTAACCATCATACCCAGAACCCAAGGCTCTGTAATTACAAAACATAACTGAGGCCAAACTTTAGCCATTAAAAAAAAAGCAGACTATTATTCCACATCTGAAAGATTTTAATGGATCTTAAATGAAAGTTTTAATTTAGTTAACAACAAAAAAATACACAAGCATAATTTAGTCATCTAATATGAAAGTAAAAAGACCTATTAGAAAGGTAAGGACATTTTGAGAAATGCTAAGAAAATGTGAATATTCATACTATATACACTACAAAACAGGCATTTTACATTATTTTGATAACTTCAAAATTTAAATTCTTCTGTTTTTCAGTTAACGTTTTCATGACAGGTGCTGAATCCTACCTATTTTTTCTGACAATATCAATAAGCAGCCCAACTACATGATACAATTATTTTTTGCAGTTAAATTTAAAAGTCTGGCTCAGTGTTTAACCAATAAATTAATTAATAAAACAGAAACAGTATTAGGAGAAAAGTGAAAGCACATTTATCACATTAGAAAAAATAAATCACTCCTTCAAAACAAGAAAGCAGTGTGAACATTATTTCACCTAACCTACCTGGTAGCATATAATACCAATATACAAATAAAGTAAAACCTAATCTGGAATGATTCAGTGGCTATCACTAATTAGCTTCTAGTTGACAATATAAACACAAATGAATGGAACAGCAAGTTAAAAAAAACTTGTTTTTAGCTTAATTGTTGGTGCAGAAGGCATACTAGGGGCTGGCTGCCTGGTAGCGGCTTTAGCTTTGCTGGCTTGGCTTGCTCGAACAGCGGTTTCCAGACGTATTTTCAACTCAGGAGCTGCTCCCATTACTGTCTTGAAAGCATGTGGATACAGAGGTCCAATATGCATTAAATTCTGGAGTGCAAACTCATGAAGATCTTTGGAGGCTGTGTTTGCTGAGGCAAAAGAATTTTCATCCAGCAGGTAAGAGATCAAAGTGGGAACTAGAAGAGCAAGTAACTGGACTCCTGCAAATAACAAGGTTAGTCTGATGATGATCATGAATCTGAAAATAACAGTAAACTTTACTTTTAAAACTAGGCACAGTAGTCTAAATTATATTAAAATATAAGTAAACATGCATAATCTTCTTTAGACCTCAATGGTAACTCATATTACTAAATATATACCAAATGCCCAAGCTATGTTAGGGTTGGAAACCAGGCTTGTTAAGAGTATATGTGATTTTATATACATATATATATATATATATATATATATATATATATATATATATATATATAAATTTTATTTTAAAAACAATGCTTAGCCCTGGCTGGTGTAGCTCAGTGGATTGAGCACCAGCCTGTGAATCAAAGGGTTGTCAGTTCGATTCCCAGTCAGGACACATGCCTGGGTTGCAGGCCAAGTCCCCATTGAGGGCATGCAAGAAGCAACCACACATTGATGTTTCCCTCTCTTTCTCCCTCTCTTCCCCTCTGTTTAGATATAACTAAATAAAATATTTTAAAAAATAAAAACAATGTTTAAAAGATTAAAAAGAAATAAACCTTTTACAATTGCCATCTAGTAGAATGTATTTTGAAAGATTGTGGAATATTTAAGGGTAATTCAGAATAGGGAGGCTGGAGTAGGGAACAGGAACCTGAACAGCATCTATACTATGATTTAACTAGAACAAAATATTTCCTTCTCTTTAAAACAGAAATACAGCTCTTTCCATTTCATCATTCCCTCACAGTAAGTGAAGGGAAAAAATCTTTCAAAAATAAGGGATACACACATACTAGGATTAAAAACAAGAACCCATGCTTGGCTGACATAAATCTCAAGCCCTAAAAAAATACTTATTGGAGGCTTAATCCCCTTTGCTAGTCTCTTTGTCTTTCCATATTAACGATATCATCCTGGAATATAAATTTCATCAAAGCTGCTATTTTTCTTTTACAAATACGTAATCATATGTATGTGTATCTTATAATGAACATGGAGAATAATCCTTTCCGCAGCTTCAGTGAATGTTAACTGTGGGAGAATGGCAATACGTGAAGGCAAAGCCAAGGCTGCAGGGGAGCAGGAAACGTCTGCTGCCGAGTGTGGGCTACGATGCTCACTGATGCCTTCAAAGATAATAGTCACTGGCCCTCCCCAGAACCCCAACCTCCCTCTGGCCCTGAACTTCCTCGTTCCCTCCTGCATGCTTTTCTCCACAACATCTGTTCAGTTCTGTATCTCACTATTATACCTACACCTAAAATTAATACAGTTTTAGCCATTTTTACCTCTATGTAAAATTAAGTGGAGATATGTCTACACTATATATGCATATGAACTTTATATCTACACATAAAAGAAATAAAACTTATCTAAGAGGGAGAAGGTATGTGTGGTTTCCCTCTAGAGTGTAAGCTCCATCAGAGCTTTGTGTGTTTTATTTCACACCGAATCATCAGTGTCTAGAACAGGACCTAGAAAATGGTAAGGTATCCAATAACTATTTGTTGAATGAGTGAATAAGCATACACGCACCTTTTCTCTTGGAGACCATTCAGAAGTATTTTAACTAATTGAATTTTTTCCATGTTAAAATTTCAGAAGATGATAATCTGACACTTTAAAAGTCCCAAGTGAGTTCTCTAATCAGCCAGATTTAGCTCATGTTCCCTCACAAAGAATGATAGCAGTACTGTATAAGAAGACTGACTTTTCTAATGAAAGTATAATAGTAAATTATCAAATAAATATGAAATTAATTTCAGTACATTTTGTGCTTACTAGAGCAGAAGAGCTTTCCAACAGCAGGTTAAAAGGTGAGCTTTTGGTTTTACCAGTTAACATACAATTAATTGGAAAAAAATCTATTATAAATTATTTAAGAATCCATCAAGTATTTGGAAATGTACCAAGCATTTTAGGAACTATATACTTCACCTCTACCTAATGCTTTTATTACCTGGTTGAAGAGAGTACACATACAGCACATAGAACTAGAGAACTATGTGCTAAAAACCTATGGGTAACATGGGAGATACAGAGTTCATCAAAAGGCTCACGCAGTTGAGCAATACTCTAGGATTTTATAGTTTTAGTAATTATTTTAAAATAACAAGGCCATAACATAAGGTTGATTACAACTGCCAAAGAAACCATATGAAGGAAAACATCGGAGTGGCTGAATAACCTGGCAACATTTGAAGAACTGAGACGTGATGTAAGTTTAGTAGACTTATTTAAAAAGGGAGAGGAAAAAACACCTGAAGAAAGTGAAGATACAACTAATGTTGTATAGGGATTAAAATGAGCAGAGTGAAAAAACTGGACTGGCCAGGTTTGCGGGAACACACACTGGGGAACAGAATAAAAAGCTCTGAAAACCAAGCAAAAAATATTTAAACTTGATGAAGTAAAGCAAGAGGAAATTACTCAAAAATCTTAAACAAGGGAGAGAAAATTTGTTTTAGATATCTCTGATGGGAATTTCTGCTAGTAAACTATTATAATTATCTATTTACAAGAACAAGAAGCAGGTTTCTCTAGAATCCTAGAGAAGTTCCAAAAAGAGAGAGGACAAGTTTGGAGTAAAAGATTGAATAAAGATGATGGAGAAGAGTTAATAATCAAGTCTAATTTATTATTTTCAGTTTGTAACCTTGATCATTTGGGGTAAGGAAAAATTCACGGCCTGTTTCTATAGTGGATACTGCAAAGTTCAAAATAAAAATTAACATTTGTAACTAATTTGTGAAAAAAGTTGAGTGATAAAATAAATTTAAAAGCTGAAAATTTACCCTTTTGGAATCATATTACTATATTTTATATAACTACTTATTGTAGTATTACTTAACACTATCTATGGTAAATATCAATGTAAATAACTATGTATTGCAGTATTAGTGCGATATATTGATAATATGCATCATCAAGATTTTTTCATTTTTTTAATGGACTGCTTCACTCAGAATACATATTTTTGTACTATAGCAAGCCTTTTAAAAGTTAGGGTAAGTTATTAGCATTTAAAAAAATTCAGTATCTTATACATTAATTCATTTCTTTATTTGATAGTATCATCGTAATTAATGTTATCACATTCCATTAGTATTTATATTTTACCTTTAGTTTATCTTTAGTAAATATTTACATCTACCTTTGGTTTTTGCATAGCATTAGCCTTAGATTTAGCTTCACTGTTGCAATAGCCTGTGTCTAATATCAAACATGATTTATATAATATAGATCTTCGTTTCAGACTAGTGACTTTTACAAGAAAATACTTACTGTTCTGTTCTTCCCCAAGAGCAACCAATGTTTCAAGAACTTTGATTCCTTCTTGAACAGCTAAAAGCTCTGTGTTACTGGCTGGTCTATTTCTTTCAACAGCCTTTAGCTTTTCAACCACTATTGGAGCTAACGAATGGATATAGGGAGTTGAAAGGGCACGGTTGGAATGTTGGAAAACTGAGAGGAGAAGCTGGTAACATTTGGCTTGAACCTATATAAGAAAATCATTGTATTACTTAACATGTGTGATAGTTCTTATCTGCTGTTCAATCACATTGCATCTTAACACATACTGAAAAGATGTAATACTGCAGAATGAAAACAGAAATGCAGGACCAGTCATTGCCACTTTCTACTTATAGAAATGCAGTACAATAATGAGACTGTTAATAAGCTAATGAAATAAAAACAACTGAAAATAAATTAATCAAATAAATATTATTTATAGGTTAACGGCCAAAGTACCATTCTTATATAATTTGTACATTTCTACAGTGTAGGAGAAGCTAAACACCAGACATTTTCATTTTAATTTGTTTTTTAATTCTTTTTTTGATATAATTGTCCTTCCCACTTTAGCCTATTTAATAGGAAAGCTAATATTGAATGATGTTAAACAAAGCTATAAAAATACATTGCTTAGGCACCTCAACTCCATTTGAATTCCCTGGAAATGACTGCTTATGACAATTTAGGTTTTCCAGGCCTAGAAAGTAAGGTCTCCTTGGATCAATTTTAGATTAGAAAGACTCCATATTAATTTTAAAAAAAAAACAGGAAGGAAGCAGGGGAAGAAAGGAAGGTCCATTAACATATGGGACAGAGAGTAGAATGAAATGGCTTCAGCGCTTGGGGAGAGGGGAGGGTGCCAGACCTTGCTGGAACTAAATCCCCAGGGGTGTTTTTAAAATACAGATCTCCGATACAGGGACACAGTAGTAAAGTCCAAGATCATGTTACTAAACTGAAACTTTTCAGATGTGTAGCGGGTTTGAGAAACATTACTTTAGACTTCGACATTGTAAAACAAACTTTTTTTCTGAAAAAACTAGTTTCCAATTGGCTCATTAAAACAGGTAATAAAATAAATTTATCTTTTAATGCCCTTGGTATCATTAAGTAAACAGTGACAAATACAATCACAGACTCATGTAAAATCTCTAGCAATATAAGCCAGAATTAACCAAATATTTTAGGTATTGGAGAATTTTTGCACATGTAAATTAACATACATGTAAGTCCCTCCTAGTGTCTAAACCTTCTGATCTTTTTGAGTTTTTCTGTTTAAAAGGTATAGAGTAAATATTAGGTTTTCATTTATTATATCATACATTTTAACAAATCAATCTGAAATATTCCTGATAAAGCGGAATATTTACCTCTACGTTTCAGTACAACTTACCCATGGGTCACATGAATTTAATGCATTTTTAAATCTGTTCATGCAGCCATTCTGTAACGACTGGACTCCTATTATTTCACTACTAGCAGACCACAGGAAAAGTGCAATTGCCGTTAGCATGCTTACTTCATCAGGCATAGGCATGGAATCTTCTGAAATAGATGAATAATGAAATACTGAAATATATGAAAAATGAAAGCAGTGTGCTGTTTCTAAAGTGCTTTGGAATTTCATTCTTGAACAATAACCCTCTCTCTCCCCAACACCGTTTATGGCAGTGTGTGTCTCAATCTCACACAGCCCATGAACAACTTCATGAATAGAGCTCATCTACTACTGAGGAAATAGGAGAGACTTTATCAGAAGTTCTATATTTAAGTCCCTTTTCCTTGTTTTTCTGGATGGTACAATATTAATTGGAAAAAGTCAGGCATAAATCCTAATAAGAACTCTAATATGAAAAGTTTAATTAGATATGAAAGATAAAATAGATAATATGGAAATATAAAATTACTTATAAGTCATTTAACTTTTTTTGAGTTTAGATTAATCAAACATTTCCAAATATTCTCCTTCCAACAAAGTTAGATGATTTTGGTAAAATATTCTAAGTAATTTAAAAATTCAGAAAAGACTTTTCTTAGTGATATCACCTTCCTATTTAATAAATGTGAAATTCTATAAATTTCAAACATAAGTAAAAAAAATCTTGCATAATTTCCTGAAGATAGTAATCTCATAATTTTAAAAGAATTTCTTGCTATTTCAATCATTTATTCAGAAATAATAAACCCAATGAAAATAGAGTATATAATTAGAAAGAAAGGAAATATGTACATGTATTCTAAAAAACAGTACTAGTAAACATAAAATAAGCAACAAACTATTTTATGATTATCATTTCTTCTACAGCTGAACTTACCAATGTTCTATATCTGTGAATTTGGGTTAATTTGGCAGCTGTAAATATCCAAAGATAATCAGTCCTTTATCAGAATTACATATATATTTGATATATATGTTTATCTTATAATGAGGGTACAATACAATAGTCCACTAACAATATAAAGAAAAAAAGTGATGTAAAATTCAAAGGATTCAACCAATCTATAATAATCTTAGCCATACATGTTAAAAACTTATGAACTCCACAGTAGGAATATTACTCTAGGTGAAATGAGAACAATCTCTAATTCAGAGTTGGGACCACTGCAAGCAATTTTTTTGGTCAGAAAATTAACATTTTATTCTTAAATTGTAGCTTCAGTAATAGAGATAATACAACATGAGCCCACTCTCTTAGAGCCAGAAAGTGAGGAAGTACCTAGGAAATGATGGGGTCATATCAAACCTCCCAACATGTATCTAAGTTTTAAGACAAGGGCATTTACAGTCTGTATGTGAAAGGGCACTAAAGTTCACATGTGAAGACATGACCAAAATGCCTCTCTGAGTTGATTCAGTGTTATACAGCAATTCTCCTCACAAGCTCAATCGATTAATTAGTTATTAGAGAAGAGAGAGCCTATTGATTAAAAATTTTAAACTCTGACTAGGTTACCTGGTTGCGAATATTCCAGGATGCATGCAAGGGTGCTACGAATGAGAGCTGTCCACTGTTTCTGAGTGTCCTCTGTTCTGGCCAATGACAGTGTCACTATATTTTTAATCCCTTGAAGAGCTGCACTGACTGGCGGAGGAACCTGATTATCTGCAGACTTTATTGCTGTGTCTTTCAATATTCTTGCAATTAAAAACAGAATGGTGGGCAGAATAGTCATACATCCTGAAATCAAAACAAAGCGGGTTACTCATAACTACTTCAGTTTCCATATTTCAGTCATTTCAATTGTTTATATTTTTTACAATTGATTATGGTTTAGTATTATTTCTTTTCCTTTTTTATACAAAATTTATTGCATTACTATTACTATAGTTCAATGTTTGAAAAACTAAATAAGAAAAGTGGCAATTTATTTCAAAGAAGATGGTATTTTCTTTTCCAACTAGCCTTGTTTTTATTATTTCCAGTACTTTATCTATTTAGTATTTCATGTCCTTCATAATGAAATTAAGAAAGGAAGATGGAAAACACTACTAGATCCATACCTTGAAAAACATCTGAGTAACTTGGTGAATCCTGAAGCAATTCTAAGATATGTAATCAATATTCAGTGTACAAAAGTCAGCCTAACCAAGCCAGGTAATGATAAACAGGGTATTGAGTAAGCAAATGAGAAGTGTCAGAATCTGCCCTGGCCAGGTGACTCAGTTGGTTGGAGCATCCTCCCATACACCAAAAGGTTGCTTGTTCAATTCCCAGTCAGGGCATACACCTAGGTTGCAGGTTCAATCCCTGGTTGGGGCATATACAGGAAGCAACGAATCACTGTTTCTCTCTCAGACCAATGTCTGTCTATCTCTCTCAGTCTCTTTATAGCCCCCAACCTTCCCCCCCGCCAAATCAATCAAAATATATCCTTAGGTGAGGATTAAAAAAGGAGAGAAAGAAATGACAGAATCCTAGACTGTAGCCGAAGGAGCTTCAAGGTCATGGAATTCAACCTCCCACTTAATGACAGACTCCTTTCACAACTCTCCCTTTCTGTGATTGTATTTTGCCTGCAAGCCTATCATTTTCACATCTGTGGGCTTCTGTTGAGCTGAAGTTTACCTCTGTGTCTCCCAATAATAGCATTTCTACCTTCTGGATAAACAGAGGGACGTCTACTTTTCCATTCAGTAGTTCTTTATTTAAGTGCAGATAGCTATTATCTTTTTCAGCTACAATTTCTTCAGCTACTCCTTAGAGTTGGTTGTCACTCTCCTCTGACTTTCTTTAGTTTGTCAATGTTGCTCAAAGCGGCAACCAGATCAGACACTAAAGGGTTTAGTAATTCCACCTTGTGCTTGTCTGCAAAACTCCAGTGTCTTCCCTCATGGTGTGGTTCTATCTTTTTGTTGAAGTTTGTCAGAAATACATCTGAAATGAGTATCTTGGGTTTTGGCTTTTTAAAATCTTTGTAGGCTCCTAAATATAAATACACCCTTAAAAAAACAACCTCTCCTTTTACACTTGAGACTTAAGAGGAAAATAAGTCATAACGGTGCTTAAAATCAAAAGCAAGCTCATCTTTGTCTACCATAATATAACGCACTTTCAAACAGTGACCAATACTGTACCAGCAGGCGAACACAGGGATGGTAAGTCAGAGAGTATGGTGACGGTGGCTGCCACCAGACGAGCACTTTCTTCTGACAGCCGGGTTTTAGCAGCTATGTGACTTGGGGAGTCTGACATCTTGGTACTGAGGTGCGGCATGTGCCGCACTAAAATGAACATCAACAACTCCATCGTTGCAAACACAAGAGATTTGCCTGGAATAAGACCACCGCTGTCACCTCCTTCTCCTAACACGGGACAGGACTCTTTTTCCATGTCATCTTCATCTTGGGTAAAAGAAAACTTGGTGAATTTCCAGCAAAATAATAATAATGCCAACAAATAGTAGATAAAACAACACAATAAAAATATTTGAGAAATTCTTTCAAAAGAATTTACAACTGAATGTCTACTGATATAACATGTCTTCTTCAGAATAATTATCTGCCTTATTAGAATTCTGTTTATTGACCTCTCTTTAAAAGTAAAAGACAATCCATTTTTTACTTGAAAAAAAATTTATTAGATATTTTTATTAAGAATGTATTTCATGCCCTGGCTGGTGTAGCTCAGTGTATTGAGCGTGGGCCTGCAAACCAAAGTGTCGCCAGTTCAATTCCCAGTCATGGCAAATGCCTGGGTTGCAGGTCAGGTCCCCAGTTGGGGTGTGCCAGAGGCAACCACACACTGATGTTTCTCTTCTTCTCTTTCTCCCTCCTTCCCCCTCTCTCTAAAAATAAATAAATATCCTTCCCCTCTGTCTAAAAAATAAATAAATAAAATCTTTAAAAAAGAATGTATTTCATAGCAGGAGTAACACATATATTAAGTGCAACCCTATAAGTTGACACTTTGAAGGTGAAAAATAGTTGACTATCAGCAATGTAATTTGATTTTTTTTAATGAAAGCAAAGTCGATCGCAAATCTCAATGTATGATTAATTTTTTATTAAAAAAATCTTCCTGGCATTAGTATTTTAAAAATGAGAATACAAACAAGATCTACATCAAAGTTAGTGTATTCCTAGTGCTTACTTAGAGTGTTTCTTTTTCCTTGCAAATAATCCTGAGCAGCTCGTACTATCTGCTGTACGACCCCAGTAACCAGCAGCTGGACAGAGGGTGGATTCCAGGTCAATAAGAGGCGGTGCAAAACACTCAGCAACTCAACACCAATCAGCTATTATGAATTAATACAGATACATTTAATTAATTTTCATTTCAAAGGATAAATTTATTTTAGTAAAATCTAAGAAAATATGCATATAAAAATAAATAAATTTGGTAGCTAAAATTAGCACATCGGACTATGTAACAGATAAAAACATTATCACAGTCTTGAGAAATGGTCACATTTTATCTGAACATATTTTCAGTCAACAAATTACTTTGTTATTTATACAATTAAATAATTTTTATATTAAAAATGATCATTCTCCTATTTCTTTCCTGTCTTTGAACTAAGCAGTATTGTGAGAGTCCAGTGACATCCAAGTTTTTATTTTCAACCTAAACTGAGCACCCAAGAGGTGTCTACCAGAGATTCTGGGCACTGCTGGTAGTCCCTCTCCATTCATCTCAGCAACTATTTCAAATCTGTCACTACTCACTTTAAGCCCTTTACTCACTATCTTCCACATGGAACCTATCCTAAACATAGATCAAGTCCTCTAAATAGCCTATACAGAAACGAGGAAAAGTCAATCATTAAACTGTTGAATGAGTAGTTGAGCCAGTGCAAAAAAACAAAACAAAACAATAAAAACCCTGCATTAAGTGAGAGAGAAAACTTCCTCAAACATTTAAAAGTAGCATCAATTCTTTAATGGCCTTGTAAATTATTTTAGCCCTTTATTAGTAGAATCATAAACTGGGACTGAGGTCATCCCTTAAGTCTTTAGTTTTACTTGTCTGCTGATGAATAAATCAAAGAAGGCATAGTGACTGTCACCAGTCTAGTCATGCCTGGACATCCCAAATTCAGTATGGGGTCTTAAATAAAGCCAAAATCCTGAGTAATTACTATATAAGATTTCATATGTGAGAAAATTATCTTAAGATAAATATCATGAAAACAAAGCATAGAATTAACTATCTATCTATAGGAATAGACTGTACCTGATCTTCTGCAATATGGATCCGGGCATAAGGAGAATCTAGTAAGGTGTGTAAGGCCTGCAGACAAGCTGTAACATGCTCAATAGGCTCCTCAGGTCTAGGGGAACATAGGAACTGTATACTCACACCTGTGATGTACAAAATAAAACCACAGGTTTGTCGATATAAGAACATGATTGATTTCATACCAAATTTTTCTCTATTCATATTTACTTTTTTAACAAATTACTTTAACGTATATTTATTAATGCCTTAAAGTAGAGTTCAAAATAGTTTCCAAAATAAGCAGCTAAACTTAACATAGATTATAGCTTTGCGATTATGTTACTAATCAAATTGGAGGTGGGGAGGTAGTTCTAAGATGATAACATTAATTAAGAAGATATTCAATTTTTTTATTTCTAGGACATTTAAAAATAATACATTAAGAATAAATTTATGAAAACTATAAAATGACATTTCCTTAAATGGTTGCCAAAATATTTTCATGCCTGCAAAGTTTTTTAAATGGCAAGGCACAATGAATATCATGGGTTACAATTGCTCTTAATATGCATAAGGGTAAGGTCACTCTTTTGTATATCTTTTATATTTTCTTTTTTTAAAAATATTTTATTTATGTATCTTTAGAGAGAGGGAAAGGGAAGGAGAAAGAGTGGGAGAAAAACATCAATGTGTGGTTGCCTCTCACGTGTCCCCCACTGAAGAGCTGGCCTGCAACCCAGGCATGTGCCCCGACTGGGAATCAAACCGGCGACCCTTTGCTTCACAGGCCCATGCTCAATCCACTGAGCTACACCAGCCAGGGCAAATCTTTTACATTTTCATTTATGAAATCTACTGACAAATTCCATAATTTTGCATTAACAAGTATGTTCCTTTTCCCTTCCAAAAAATACAAGATGACTAAGAGCATTATGATGTATAACATCAATAAAGCAATCATAAATTAAGATTTATTCTAATTTAACTTTGCATTTTATTATTTCCTCATAGAATGATCTGTTAAGTGCCAAGCCAAAAACAAAACGAAACAAAATGTTAAAAAAGAAGTTTACTTTGTTTCTTGAAAGAATGTTGCTCTGTGAATAAATGTGATGGCCATAATTTTTACAGAGGTTTTTAACAATTAAGTTTTCAGATTAAAAATTCAGCTAACAACTTAGAAAATGTGCTTAAAATCCTCCTTTCCTTCTCGGACTTGTGCTATGTAAAACTTTCCATAGCATTAAAAAGAAAGATATGAAGGAGGTCAGATCATCCCACATCAAAATACGCCACTTTGGTGTATTGGTTATTTTGAGCTGAAGGTACCGCGGAAACAGCAGGTATAGGTAGGAACGGCTTTCTGACTCTTCTTCTCAAAGCAGGTCATAAAATGTCTCATGATAAAAGTGCCCTCCCTGTATCAGGAAAAGAACATTCTTATCACCAGAGACTGGGAGTCCATGTCAAAACAGACCTGTACAAACCACCCTCCTAAAATCACCCTTATATGCCATTAGTTTCTCCCATATACTTCCTAGTCACTGTCCCACAGTTTACTGGCCCTGTGTCTTGCCACAGCTCCACAATGGATTGTTCTTTGTGTAATATAGTAGATAAGATTTGGGGCCTAATGGCTACTTTGGGGCTTCATTTTCCTTCTAAAGACTCCTGTGTTCATGTAAAAATATTAAATAACTCTGTATGCTTTTCTCCTGTTAATCTGTATTATGTGGGATTAATTCTTGGTTCAGTCACAGAACCTAAGAGAGTAGAAGGAGGTTCCCCTAGAGACACGACTTTTCAGAAGTTATACATGTTGAAATACATTAATATGGCGCACCTACCTAAAATCAGGTGCATCCTGTCTTTGTTAATTTCTGGTAAAGACTTAGCACTCGGCGTTGATCCTGATGCTTGGTTTAAACTGACAGTTGCAGAACGTTTTTGTAAACCAGATACAGCTGCTGCTTCTGCTGACTCTGAACATGTAAATCCTGTGCTGTTTAACCAAAGTGCGACTGCATGGAGAATTGGGGCCCAGGAGTTCCGGTAGTGAAGTCTGGCTGTGTCAATAGTCTCAGGAGTATAAAATGCTCCACCTATAAAACAGTCATATCAATCAAAAATATTATTTTTATTCTAAGTGCTCACTCATTTATGTACAACTAACTTAAAAATACCCATTACATACTGTCTTAGTCCATTTGGGCTGCTGTAACAACATATCACAAACTGGCTGGTGTATACACAACAGAAGTTTATTTCTCACAGTTCTAGAAGCTGGAAGTCTGAGACCAGGGTGCCAGTGTGGTCCACTGAGGCCTTCTTCCAGATTTACATTTTCGCTGTGTTCTCACATGCTGGAAGGGGTTATGGAGCTAGGTAGGGGTCTCTTTTGGGGGTGGGGCCTCTTATGAGGGCACTACTCCTATTGATGAAGGCTCCACTCTCCTGCTTAAAGTACCTCCCAAAGGCTCTACCTCCTACTACTATTACTACTGAGATTAGGTTTTAACAAGGAATCCCGAGGGGACAAAAACATTCAGACCATTCAGACATATGAAAGAGCAGCCCGGCCAAAGAGATTATCCTCCTTACAAAGCCACCAAAACTAACACCTTTCCTGCAGCTGCTGAACTGGAGCACCTGTCTCTTCTTTACTCATGCTGGGGCGTCCAGCCTTTCTTGTCAACTGCCCAAGCCACTGAGCATCCTCTCTACCTCTCTTCACCCTCTGGCCACAGGCTTCATTTTCATTGTTGCCAGAGACTCAGAAAACCCTTATCACTTTCTCTTTCTGTCACAGCTTGGGGGCTCTGCTTCTTTTTTTTTTTACTTTTCTTCTGCCATTTTTCCCTACCTCCTGTTTCCACCACCAAACTGAGGACCTCCTCACCTGTCCTTGCACACATACACTGGTAGCCAGCACAGCAAAAAATATACTTCATCATGCTTATGCATAATGACTTGTTATACATAGTTACTTAGAATATCCTAGCTCATAGCTAGTACTATAACAGTGAGAACACTTTTGCTTTGGCTAACAAGTAAATTTAATACTATATTTGAATTTACAAATTCAATATGGAGAAACATGCTCTAAATGAGAGAATGCCAAGTCAAAGTCCACAGAAATTTGAGATGTTATTATTATTGCTGTTTTTAGCGTCCAACAATTCCATTTTGTTTAATTACTACCAAAGCAAAACTCTGAATGCAGTACTTACCATCTGGGGGGAGCTGACTCGCAAATTCAGCTGGTAAAGTCAAAAGTGCATAGTCTTTTAATGCTGCTAACCACAGGCGGCTGAGTGTTGGCAGTTCAGGCTGTACCAGTGTTATTAAACTATCTGGTGGTAGCTCATCTATGGTGCCATAATCATCATCATCATCATCATCAGTATTTTTAATTGTTCCTTTTGGTTTAGACTCTGCTTCCTTTTTAATATTCATGGCAACCACATATACCTAGTAAGATATTCAGGAGGAAAAAAAATGGCATAATTTTTAAAAATGGCATATTCTAAGTTGTTATGCTCATGCAATCGAGTCATCAAAAAGCAACTGAATATAAATACTAAAGAATACACAGCCTCACGATTTCCTCATAACCTCAGAAGAATAACGCTGCCTGCCTTGGAGGCAATCCTTTTCATTGATCTGACTTCTCACTGGTGTTCCAGTCACAACATATCCTTTGAGGAGGACCCTCTGAATTTTTTCTAGCTTCTCTTGTTCTACTTTACAAAGCCCCCTTTCAAATGTGTTTTTCTTTTCTTTTTCCCCATAGGGTATAATTTCCTGTTTACTGTTTCCACTTTCATAGCCTTATTAGACACAATCCAGCATTCAAAGAAGAGGGTGGAAAAGTCAGAGACGGATTTCCATAAATATCCTTCTAGCCCCCTTCTTATGTAGTCCTTATGTGATACTTAGCAACCTAGGCTTTACAACAGAGAGCTGAGCCAAGAATATAATTTACTAGTAATATGCATTATCTATATCCTGTCTCTCCACTTTTTAAAAGCAAAAAGATACAAAACCTTTAAAACTTTTTAAAACTTGCAACTTCCTAAAACATAATTTTAAAGATTCCTCTTTGTTGAAGTTATTTGTTGTTTGTTTTTGTTCATTTGAGCTTTGGCAACTGGCACGTACAAGCTGAATTACACATCAATGAAAAAAGCAAAAACAAAAAAAAATGAGGGGGAGAAGAAGAAGAAAGAAAATTGCACTAGGTAAAGTTCCTGAGAAAACTGGTTTCCCCTACACAGTGTAATTCTCGCTGTACCCAATGAGGAAGTCCATGGGCATGCATGTACACTGTCAGCTTCTTGGCAGCAGGGTCTTATCTCTATGCCTACAATAGCAGACAGCTGCGGAGCAGTCATTCTAAGTGCTAGGCAACGGTTACAGGAAACAATGAACCTTCATTTTTCAGAAAAAGCATTCTTTAACACTGCAATGGTCTGCAATAGTTACGGTTTAGAAATTCTAACCATGAATATTTAGAAACAGAAGGCAATTAATTTTAGGAATAAGAACTTTGGATTTCAAATTATAAATATATCACATTCATATGTTCTAGTAGTCTTAAGCTTGCTTCCCCCGCACCCATGTTTATTATCATGCTGACACTGTAAAAACCTCTCATCAGCACTATAGTATTTTTGGCCATTCACTCCTCTGATCCCTACTAGGGACTTATTCTTGCCTCGCAGTTGCTATTGTTGCTAGGACCTGAGGCAGTGAGGACAAACAGCACGTGGTTTTAGCCTTCCATGAACTCACACACTGATATAATGATAGGGGAGTGAAAAACGTGCTGAAAGAGGGAATGTTCTTTAAACTTGTTTTGAATGATCTTATCTTCCACACTTTACTAGATGCAGTGCCTGGCAGCCACCTAAAAACTACTAGATGGTTTGTGTAAAGAATGAATGATCCCAGGTATAGAACTGTGTGTGGATTTTATTTGTATGTGTGTTTCCATTATCATTTCTCCCCCTTATACCCTCTTCCATCCCTACCCCCCTGCAATCTCCACACTGTTGTCCATGTCCAGAGTGCTTTTTGTTTTCTGCTCAATCCCCCTCTATCCCTCAAACACCTCCCAAGAGCTGTCACCCTGCTTTTTATGATTCTGTCTCTATTTCACTTGTCAGTTCAGTTTGTTCTTAAATTCCACATGAGTGAAATCATATGGTATTTGGTTTTCACTGACTGGCTTATTTTACTTAGCATAATATCCTCCAGGTCTATCCACACTGTTGCAAAGGATAAAATTTTATTCGTGTTTACGACCTGGTAGTATTCCACTGTGTAAATGCCCCATAGTTGTTTTATCAACTCATCTACTGATAGCCACCTGGGCTGATTCCAAATCTTGGCTGCTGTAAATACTGCAATAACATAGGAGTCCTTATATTCTTTTGAATTGGTGTTTCAGGTATCTTCGGACACATTGTGGTTTTTATTTTCTTCATTTTACTTATGCTTCTAATTTTTGTATTTTTCTTGTGTAATATCTAATAAGGAAAATAAACCAAAAATTTGTTCCTATTCACTTAACACCATTTCTGACAAAGTCACATGTTCCCAGAGATAACCAGCTATTAAAAAACAAAACACAAAAATCCCTACCATCCTGCAGCCTTGATATCAATGAGTGATGGCAAATTTAATCAAACAATAGACTCGGCCTAAATTATTTTCTATTATTTATATCTGCATGTTATCCCTGCCCAATTTCCCCATAGTAAGTAAGGGGAGCCCTTCCTCAATATAGAAGTTTTCAAAAAAAAAAAAACCTCACTGAAAAATATAATTTTCAAAGATTTAATAAGAGGTTTTTTTTTGAGATATAAAAGTTTATATATTTCAGTGAGAAAGAACATATATTTGGATCTAAAGCTCACTTTTTAAAAAAGATTTCATTTGTTTGTTTGTTTGTTTGTTTGTTTCAGAGACCTGGGAACAGAGGAAGACAGGAAGAAAAGGACTGATGTGAAAGAGAAACATGGGTTGGCTGCCTCTCTACATGCCCCAGCTGGGGACCAAACCTGCCACCCAGGCATGTGCCCTGACTGGAAACTTTCTACTTTGTGGTATCACACCCAACCAACTGAGTCATACCAGTCAGGGCTAAAGGTCAGTTTAAAAAACACAAAAATCAAATAAAAAATTTTATACTTGTAGGAGTAGAGAATCATTTTCTCATGCATGGAGAAACAGTTCGAAAACAACAGGCCACGGACCTCTGCCCACGCCTTGAGAACAGCCAGCTTCTCCATGGTTGCAGCACTCTCTCGGTACAGCTGGCTGGACGAGCCTTTTCCAGCCTGAACTTTGTCCAGGGAAGAAACAAGCAGATTGTGCACCCGGCGAAGATCGTTGAGATCACTGACAACTCCACTTCCGATCCATGTACTACAGACCTAGCCAAAGAAAAAATTTTAAAGTTTTGTATTTAGAAATTAACATTTAACATATAGGGTAATAGAGTAAATATAATTCTTTTCCTTGAAGGAAGAAACAACATTTAACATATAGGGTAATAGAGTAAATATAATTCTTTTCCTTGAAGGAAGAAAACACAAAACAAAGCAAACAAAACAAAACCAAAAAACCTCAAAGCTATGATTTAATATTAGCTTAACTAACAAAACAAAAAGTATGGAATTTATTATACACTTAATGTAGAAAACAATATAATATTTACTTATCATGTTCCCATGGTCTAACTGGGCAAAAGTTTTATCAGAAAAAATTTTCCACCTACATCAGGCCAGTCATGAATAATTCTTCAATTCAACAACATTTCTGCTTACTACAGCCTAAGGGTTATTCTGGGTGCTACAGGAGAGATTTTTTTTTAAGTAAAAGGAAAAATAATTCTGATCCCTGTCCTCAAGAAAGAACTGAATGAACTATGAGAACTTTTAAGACTATAATAGTACACTTAAAAAATAGGAGGGAGGGATTAATTCTGTCAGGAAAACTGGGAATGTTTAGATTTCAGGAAGGATACTTATAGGGGAGTTACATGGAGGAAGACATGAGAGTAGGAAAGTTAACTGGGACTAGATTGCAGTACAATTTAAATTCCATTAGGACTGAATTCAGACTTGCTCGGTAAGCAATCATGAGTTCCCAAGGCTCCCGAGCAGGGAGATATTATTAGAATTGTGCTCCAGGATAAAGGCTGCTCCAGTACTTACGCATAGGAAGAAATATGTACGGACAGAAAGCAATGTGTTCAGTTAAGTGACTATTACAAAATTATGGAACAGAGACAACAGGGATCAAACTGCGAATGGAATGAAAAAGGAGAGGCATCGGGGACAGCGCTGGAAGTAGAAATCACAGTCTGAAAACCAATTACATATTTTTAGTTGGTGGGGCACAGGGACATGTGAAAAAGTGTGAGGCATCAAAGACTGCCACATGCTGATCACCAAAGCTGCTAACTTGAACGGAAGGAAGGTGACAGCACTGCCTAGGAGAGATAACATAAGAAAATAGAAGAGTTTAGTGGAGACGAGAAGTTAGAGAGCATGATTTTGGTTGTGAACATTTTTTAAAAGGTTTTCTTTCTTTATTTTTAGAGAGAGAGGGAGGGAGAAAAAGAGGGAGAGAAACATCGATGTACGAGAGAAACACTGATTGGTTGTTTGCCTTTCGTGTGCCCCACAACCCAGGCATGTGCCCTGACTGGGAATCAAACCAGCGACCTTTCACTTCGCAGGATGACACTCAACCCATGTGACATACCAGCCAGGGCTGGTTGCAAACATTTTGACATGTTGAGTTTAAAGTGCCAGTCAGAGACTCGGGAAAAGATATTCAGCAGGCAGCTGGAAACTTGGGTCTGGACTTTAGGAGCAAGGTCAAAGGTAACTTCGTAGACCCAGGAATGCTCCACACAAAGGTGATAACTAAAGCAATGTTACTAGGTGAATTTGTTCAGGAATTTATGTATTTTTTAAAAAGCCTTAAGGACAGAACACAGGGGAAATAGTTACACTGACAGGACAAACAGAATACGAATAAACAATGGAAGAAATGGAAAGGCTAGAAACACCAAAGGAAAACCAGGGAAGCTGGAGATAACTGGAGCCAAGGGAAGAATGTCAAGAAGGCCGGCGTGGTCTGAAAGTGCCAGCTTTACTCAACAATGACAAGTGCGCACTTTTTTAACTGAAATCCTTGGGCCAACACATGTTTCACAATTCACAACATTTTGGCAAAGGTAACAAGGGACATAGACCTCACTAAGAAAGACACCAACCAAGATGTGTGGCAGCACCACATATCTGAAACATGGATATTTCTCGAGTGAAAGGCAGTACAAATCACAATAAAACTAAAAGAGATTAATCAACATTCTAGTCTCACTAAGTTTCATTCATGTCAGGGCCAAATGAGCAGGGTCAGCTCAGGTTTTACTACCAAACAAGTTATGAAAACGCTTATGGCTTTCAGAGCATCTATCTGGATATGGAATCATGGTTACTGGATTGTGTTCCTATAGTTAAAACATTTTAAAAATTGATAATAAATATACAAGTAACCATTTTATTCTCTTACAATCTTATTCTCAGTGAATTAAAAACTAAATTGAATAAAAATTAATAAGGATATTTTAAAATTGACGATCAATTATAAACATAATGATAGCAAAATCAAATGCCAATCAAAAAATGTTGAAAATGACATTTAAAGTGAAAAAGACTAAATGCAAGTATAAAAATAAAGAGTTAATACTCCTAAGGAGATGAGACATATTGGAGAGATTTGAGAATATTTCTGTGAAATTTGGTTGAAATATAACTGTAAGTTGAGGAAAATTATAAAGACTGAGGTAGGCACTAAGTTTACTTTGCAAAGACCCAAGTTCTTTTTCCACTTTAAAGAACATCAAATTAGAAACTGCAGCTACTGCAACAGGGTTTGGTTAATGTAGAAAGAAAAAGCCAACACTGAATCAGCAAAATCATATTCAGAGAAAAGATCTTGGTCTTCTATCAAAAGAATAGTGAATAATGTATATTTGTAAGTTTTAAGCTGAAATCAGTATCTAAAGTGTGTAGTATGTTTATGATTCCCACACTGCTTTAAATAATGCTTTGATTAACCCAGTGATTATCGTCCCCAAATGTGTTATAGATGAAGATCATCCTATAATATCTAAAAATTACCCTGGGATGCCATGTTTCATGATCTGCCTAAAGCCAAGTCCTTACTTTCCCATAAGGAAACACTCCTTCACCTTTTGCAAAATCAGGTTGTCTTCCAGAAACAGAAAAATAGGAGGTCAAATATTTATGCCTCCCACTATAAAAGAAGAAACTGCTTATCAAAAAAAGCTCTTAGGGCCACATAAGAACTAAGATGTTTAGGGCAAATTCAGTAACAGGAAATTTTCGTACTACTCATTCACAAGATAAAATTTTAATAGCTTTTGCTTTGCCAATGATGAGGAGCTTTGTGAGAGGTTTTCTCTGCTTAAATACTATGCTCTGAAACATTACTGTGATACACTTATGCTACGCGACTGTGAGTTCTCAGGTTTGCTGGCATTCCAAAGCAAATGACCTACTCTCACTCTGAAGTCTGTACCTATACCACAACCAACCCAGACCTCCTTCTTTTTAAAAAATATTGTATTTATTTATTTTTAGAGAGAGAGGAAGGGAAGGAGGAAGAGTGGGAGAGAAACATCAATGTATGGTTGCCTCTCATGTGCCCTCTACTGGGGACCTGGCCTGCAACCCAGGCATGTGCCCTGACTGGGAATCGAACCAGCAACCCTTTGCTTTGCAGGCCCGTGCTCAATCCACTGAGCTACACCAGCCAGGTTTGATTCAGACCTCTTTCTTAAACAAGGCTTCCTCTTCTGTCTCTGGTCTGCGATTGGTGGGAGGAGTTTGTTTCTCTTAAGGCCACCATTAAGACAGCTGGCTTCAGAGAAATAACTCTTAGCAGTGGAAGGAAGAGGCAAATCCATTCAGCCCCAGAGAGAACAAAGTCAGAAATTTCAAATCATCACTGCAACACAGAACATTTTCTCCATAGAGCCCACATGTAGCTTGATTGTAGACTCAAAGCAATAATGACAAACCACGGCTCTGTACTCCAGAAAACATGCAAGGAGAGAGTTACTTCTATTCTATCCTTAGGTAAGCAAATGAGGAATCTGATTTCTGAAAGGTTAGAGCTTAATACATGAATCCTTTTTCAAGATGAGGCATAAAAAAGAGAAACTTATTAAAGGCGTAGGAACACCTGCTTTTGTGACTCTCTTCAGATACAATAATATAAGATTAATCCCCTAAGATTAATTTTGCAACGAAATATCCATATTGTGAAATTCTTTTGGACAATAGCCAGAAACTCATAGAGTTTTCACAGCCTGTTGTCAAAAAAATCTGTTGCCTCCTAATTATCATTACTATACATTCTTTAATTAGTCCAGATTTTGAGACCTTTTATGTTAGCTCCTCTTATGACTGTCATGTTTCTGTTCACTGCTGGGTTATATAAGAGCTTCTGTAGCCCAAAGTCATGTCCTCTGCGATGACAAAAAAGGGGAATGTGATTAACAGTTTCTATTTCATCATTTGATACAGAATAAAAAAGCAAACTGTCACCGTTATATTACCAAGATAAAAATAAATGTTATGACAAAAAGGGAATGTGATTAACAGTTTCTATTCCATTATTTGATACAGAGTAAAAAGAAAACTGTCACTGTTATATTATGAAGATAAAAATAAATGTTATTTAATTTTTCTATGTTCTTTCTTGGAAGTGAAATTCTAAGACACCTATGAATTTACAGACAATACCAATAGAAAACCCTATCTCTCTTCTTACCTGGCAGGCTTTGGCTATTATGTCTGATGGGGTATCTTGTGAAAAGGCTGGTCTTAGAGCAGCTCCCACCTAGAAAAGTAAGTGCAAGCATTTTATTTTTAAAAATAAGTTCTCCACATAAAGCCTCTTTTGTCTTTGAAGATGAAAACACACAAAACACACCTTTGTTCCTTTCCTTTTTATTATGTAACTGTCATTTTTCTTTCTGGTTACACTAAACTCAGCCATGCTATTTTTCTTTTGCTTTCTAGGAGGTTACCATTATGAAATCCATATGGAACACTATACCAAATAGGCAATGAATTTTGTTTTTTTTTTTCCTTTGTTTTTGTTAAATTGTAGACAGGATTTTCAGACAAAGTTACATGTTCCCAAAGATTAAAAAACTGCTATCCTTTTTTCCCCTGTGTTTTCCTAAATATATTTCTAACAATATTTACTTCATAAGGGAATCTTATATAACTGGATCAATTCTGTTAAATAACTTAGTCCTAAAAATTCACAGTCACTAAAAAAACTTAGAGATCATTTCACCTCAAAAAGAGATGCTTGAAGATTGTTCAAGAAATCTTATTTTAGGTACTGTTGTTATAGCAATAAGTGAAGGAATTTGAGCTTCAGTTTTAATAAGCCAACATCAGCTACAGATTTTTAGATATATCAGGTTTAATATGCAAGAGCTAAATAAGGAATTCGATGTAGTCAACTTCTAATTGAGATGTCTTCCCTTCCACTAGAGATATACCTGCAAAAGCATATCAACAGCAGTGAAGAAATGAACCAAGAACCCCTCTCTGTGACTAAAGATACATGGCTACTAACTGCAGTATTGGTACTGCAACAAGCAAGTAACCGCAGAGGTGGTAATTGGGTCCTGTACTGAAGGAGAAGAATGCTACAGAAGAGATTATTGGGTTGACTGATAAAAGTGGAATATGACAGATCATATAAAAATAGTATAACAATGTTGAATTTCCAGAAATTGATAACTCTTCCTGATTATGTTCTGCAGTGTGTTTGTCCTTGGAAATACAGACTGAAGTGTTCAAGGGTAATGATACATGATTTAAATAATTTACTTTTAAATGGTTTAGAAATAAAAGTGTGTGTGTGTAAGAGAGGAGAGAAAGACACGATCAACGATAAAGCAAATGAGGCAAAATTAACAACTGGCAGATATTAAGGGTATAAGCCAGTTTTTTGTACTATTCTTGCAACTTTTCTGTTTGATTTTATATCTAAATAAAATTTAACAGAAAGAAACAACCTTCAATCTAATAGGTTGGGTATGTGGGAGTAAACAATTATATACAGGTTTTCCATAGCCAGTTGGGCTAGAAACTAACTTCTTCACTTGTACTTATGATGGAAAAACTATGGATTATACATTATTCACACTTCATTTTGTTTAAGTTTGAGCATGCCTTTTAGATAAGTTGTGGTATGTCCAGAACCAAGATTTTGGTATAATCACAGTAAAAAAAGGTTTATTCTTTCCTTGCTAGCTTAAGTTTTTCCCACCATTATTAGGATTACATCAAATAAGCCTCATTTGAAGAACACAAATAAAGGAATAAACCTCAGGAGAAATAACTGTTTAGAATTAAATAATTTTTCCAATAGTATCTAATTCTTTCAGTAATATTTTATCTGCTGTTTTTAACAATTAATTTCTTTCAACACCCAGGGCACAACTGCTTTTTGTTTTTAAAAAGGCTTACAAAGGAAGTGGGGCTATATAAAAACAATGGGAAAGAACCCACAGCACTCTCTGAATGTTCTTTTTATCTTTAAGTGGCATGGCTAAATATGTAGAACACAAGACAGGAAAGCCAGGCTGGAATTTCTATTCTAGGTTTATCACTAACGTGCTATCACTACTTAAAAATAGTGACAAGTGTTATACTATTGTTTCCACAACTGTGGATTGATTAAAACTATGTAACAGACAACGGCTGTAGGGATACGCCTTCCACACAAACCGAAAGGTTGCAGTTGCAAATACATTTCTCCAGGGAATCTGCACTCCTTTAATGGTCACCCAAAAGATCAATATTAAGTTTTTAAATAAACAGAATATCTCACATTAGCTTGATACTGCTCCAGAATCACATGACCTGGAAACTCTGGCTCAGGCACAGATGCAAACTTCTTGATAATGTCTTCAAGTGCTTGGAGCCCAGCCATCCGCAGCTGGTTGCTGTGATCAGTTGCAGCCATGAATGCCATGCGAATCAGGTCGGAAAGATGAAGGACCAAGAGGTCATCTAAAAATAAAAATGGGAGGCAAAAGGAAACTTTTCTGAAAATAGGTGTAATAACATGAAAATACGAAAAGAAATAAATTTATTGTATAAAGCAGTTATGAATCACATATTTCAGTGTGCTTAAAAATAGCAAAGATACGCTTACAAGAAAGCTTGCATACCACAATCTCTCAAGAACACTGGTAAACTAATTACCATAACTTTCCCCAAAGGAGTCTGCAATTTTTTAAGAACAGGGATTGGCACATGTTTTCTGTCAAGAACCAGACACCGTATTTGCCACCAGATATATGTATTTACCATACAACGCGCTCCCATGCATAATGTACACCCGTGTTTTTTGGCCCAAACTTTCAGGAAAAAAATCTTTCATTTTAATTTTTAAATTCAATTATTTATTTATTTATATTTAGATGCTTGTCTTCTATATTATAAAGAAATGTTAGCATTTATTTTTGAACATATTATGATAAAAGACATTTTATGTAACAAATAATTACAAAACACAAGAACAGATACAAGGTATTTCAGGTACTGCCCATGTAAAATGCCCATCCTTATTTTTCCCTAAAAACTTGGGGCAAAAAGTACGCATTATATACACAGCACAATATGGTAGTAAATATTTCGGCATGGCCAGCCATATAATTTCTATAGCAACTACTAAACTCTACTGTTGTGTTATGAAAGTAGCCACAGTGTGTCTTCAGGTGGGTACGTGGTGCTCCGACAAGGAATAAAGACAGTGTTTACGACATATCGTGCGTTGCTGCTACCTTACATTTAGATTCACATTTTATACATGGTGTTCCATGTTTTACTTTTTGTTTGTTTTTTAATTCATTTGTAGGCTCTGCTACTTCTTAAACACAATAAAGTAAACTGAAAGGTATTTTTAATATACAGACTTCAATATTGTTAATACATACAATTTATCTCCAGATGTTTAAAAAATGACAAGGAAATGAAGAGACAACAAAATACAAGACATAGAACCTGAACAGCTCTCTGACTGTCTGGGTCTCTGCCTTGGGAAAATGAAGATAGATACTGGACCTCATAATCTCTTTGTAAATTACTCATTAATATCTGATTGAGGGGCTATGTGGTACAAAAAGCTTACAAAACATTAAAAACAGCGAGGAGTTTCAGTAATAAACAATTTCCACCTTCTCAAAAATACCTAACAGCATTTCTAAAATCTCAGAGTTTGAAATATGCCAAGGCATTCATAAATTCTGATATTCTCCATGCTGGGGACTGCAAAACTTAATGTTACACGCCTTAAAGTTTTGTCATTTCTGTAAAATAGAGTGCCAACCTGACAGTTTTAACACCGAGTTGTTAAAACTAAGGAAACATAAGTTACTGCCATCATTATCCTTAGGACAAATGATACAGATATATAGACAAGGAAGGAAGGGAGGAAGGAAGGCAGGAAAGGAAGGAGGGGAGGGGAGGGAAGGAGGAAAAGTAACAGTCTGCAGGAGTGTCCAAACCACAATCCGCAGCCTGAATGCGGCCCAGGATGGCTATCAAGGTGACCCAACACAAAATCCTAAATTTATTTCAAACAGATATGTTTTATTACTTAGATATGTACATTTTCTGTATTAGTGATCACAAACTTGGGACCTGCTCAACAATTTTAATATTATCAAAAGGGCCGCTGCATAATTATTAGAGTTATTATGTGAGGACATTTTTGCTTATCTGTGGTGATGGATATCACAAAAATTATGCATGGACCTTTTTTTTGCTCATCGGTTTTTGTTAGTGTTTGTGAATTTAATGTGTGGCCCAAGACAATTCTTCTTCAAGTGTGGCCCAGAGACGCCAAAAGGTTGGACACCCCTGGGATAAAGCATGTTAGGCCCTGGCCAGATAGCTTAGTAGGTTCGAATGTCGTCCCAATATGTCAAAGTTGCAGGTTTGATCCCTGGTCAGGGCACATACAAGAAGAAACCAGTGAATGCATAAATAAGTGGGACAAAAAATCGATGTTTCTCTCCCCCCCGCCCTTCTCTCTCTAAAATGAACAAAAAAATTTGGTTAGAAGAAAGAAAATGGCCCTGGCTGGTATAGCTCAGTGGATTGAGCGCAGGCCTGCAAAGTGAAGGGCTGCAGGTTTGATTCCCAGTCAGGGCGCAAGCCTGGGTTGCAGGCCAGGTCCCCAGTAGGGGGCGTGTGGGAGGCAACCACACATTGATGTTTCTCTCCCTCTCTTTCTTCCTCCTTCCCCTCTCTCTAAAAATAAAATAAATAAAATCTTTAAAAAAATTAGTAGACTCGTCAGGGAAAAAAAGGAAAGAAAGAAAATAAAGCATGTTCATAGCAGTAAAATATTGTAAACCTATAAAAATACTTTGGGGAAAAGAAGTACAGATTTTAAACTTACTTGTAGGGTTTCGAAGTTTAGCAGAACGCGCCATGGCAAGATCAAAGTGAGCCTGGTCTGCATTCTCACACAAATGGATGATTCGACACAGGCAATCAGCGGCAAACACCCGGGTGGCCCACCGCGGTGCCACAAAAGGCTTTGATTTATCTTCTTCGCCTAGTGTGGTAAACATGGTATCATCATCCATCTCATCTTTCTTTTCAGACTCTTCATCCTTTCCACTACCTAACGGAGTTGCCGTGCTCATATCTGTAACAAAAATAAAAGCATATTAAACCACCTCACATATAACAAAAATAATGCTCTAGAAATAACAATGTTAGATTTCTAATTAAAAAAAGAAAGAAAACAGTAGAATTGGCAAGCTTTCTTTTTTAGACAATTAATAACAAACCAAGGAAAGGGCAAAAAAATATCTTACATATTTCACTATTTAACATACTGTGCTACCTATAGAGTAACATGGGATTGTTTCTTTTATCGTCGCCCAAGGACATTTTTTTTTCATTGCTTTTATAGAGAGAGGAAGAGGGGGATGGAGGGAAAGAGAGGGGGAGAGAGAGAAACACTGAAGTGCGAGAGAAACACTGATCAGTTGCCTCCTTATGGGCCCCAATCAGGGTTCAGACCTGCAGCTTTCGATTTATGGGTCGACGTTCCAACCAACTGAGCTACACTGGCCAGAGCACAGTAACCTGGGATTTTTATACAGGAAAATTTCATTTGAACTTAGTCATTTTCCAAAAAATAAAGATAGGTCACTAGTTTGTAACATACTCATCAACATTTTTACAGATAGATTAAAAACTGTAAGTATTTTTAAATGTAAGTTCAAATTTATATATATATGTACATATTTACATGTGTGTATATAGGTACATATCAGAAGTAAAAGACTTTTCATTATTTTGAGAACGTATTTTCTATATTAAGTACATACCACTAGATGCTGCCAGGACATCTTTACAAAGCATTAGCCAGTGGGAAAGTTTTTCTACAGCCAGTGATGAAAGCATGTGTCCCAAAGTATCATGAATATCAGAACATAATTTTCTGTCAGTCTCCCGGTCTAGCATTCCAAAAAGAAGTCCCTCAAGACCCGTTTCTGTTATATTAACACCTTGGTGCCGGCAATGGATATCACTTTGAGAACTAACTCCAGGTGCAAAAGGACTGACATCTGAAAAGCAATTATTACAGATGAACTCACATAAGATTTTGTTGTATATTGTAGGTAACAATTACACTAAGAATTAAGACTTACATGTAAATTCACAATAGCAACAAAACCAGCTAGCTATATTTATCTGTGGTCTCCATTTTACATGTCATCAGATTAGAGTTTAATCTGACAATTAAAGGTAAATTACCCTTATGTGTAACAATGATATTCTTAGGTATTTTAAATAAATCTCCAGGGAATGATGCTCAATAAATATATTTGATTCTAACAAGAGAGAGAAAGAGACATTTTCTAAATAGATTTAATTTAATGGAGTGAAAAAATTTTTGCTATATTTGTTGGAAGAACAAGCTGAAACTTATTTAGTCTCATACTTCAGATATTTTTTTAAATATCTATAAAGCAAGGACATAAACTATAAATGGACTATGTTCTATAAAGCAAGAACACAAATTATAAATGGATTATATCCAAAAGTTCATTTTAAATTTTGAAAAATCCTTTCTAAGAAACATACAATCCAAAAATAATACAGTTAATAAATTAGTTGTAAAGTTCTTGCTTTATCTGAAAATCTTTTCATTCTCATAAACAGAAGAAGTAATAAAACTGGTAGCCGTAAGAATGAATATAGTATGTTTGTTAATAGAATTCTCATTATACTATTCTAAAATTGAGGATATTTTGGTACCTTTCTTCTTAGTCCCCAAGCAACTTCTATGCATTGGAAAGTCTTTTAAAAAGTTATTGTTGACATTACTACCCAGGTCCTCATTTCCCTCCCTTTGCCTGCCTCCGCCCATCACTCCCCCCTCCCCCCTCCCTCTGGCTGTTCTCACACTGTTGTCTGTGTCTGTAAACCATGCATATATGTTCTTTCACTAATCCCTCCACCTTCTTTCACCCAGTCCCCTCCTCCCCGCCCCCCTCTGACAGCTGTCAGGCTTTTCTCTCACAATAGGGAAAATATCTGTCAATTAAGCTCTGAAAAAGTTCCCAAACCACCTATCCCTAGAGAGTGAAAGACCAGCTATGAATTCAAGCTATACTAAAAGCCCTCAGAAAGCAGAAAGACATGAGGACCTGAAGCAAGCAAAGATCTACCTTTTACTGCCAAAATATCTACCAATATTTCATAGACTATTGGTTACTTTGGCCTTACCTCTTAGAGGAAAAGTTATATCACAAAAAGTTAACTGTCAAAGACTGGAAGCTTTGAAAATAAATCCTTTCTCTTTTCGGAAGCCTATTAGTGATACCAAGCAATACCCCCCCCCCAGTTAGTCATCCCTTACAGAGCTAAATCATTCTCAAGGGATGGCAGAGTACTCAGACACTAAATGGTATTTTTTGAGCTATACAATTTTTTTAAAGGTAGAAGTGTAAAATTACAAAAATAAACTAGAATTTTTAAGGTGATAATGACTTTACTTCAAAGAACAAGAAAACTGACCATATTTAACACACAAAATAATGTTATTGAGTAAGTAATAGTCATTTGAAACATTAAAGTATTTAAATGAAGAGAAGATTGGTTTATAAAATAACTTACTGGCACCGCTGCTCTCTTTGTCCCCTGCGTTTTTTGCGAGGCTCATGGCATATTCGCACACTTCCGCGGCTTCTCTCTGGGCAAGCTGCCGGAGACACGCCACAGCCGCTCGCCGGAGTAACAGATGGGAGCTACACAAGTGCACCTGGAACCCGTGAGAGTTTTAGACATTGATTTTTTTAAAAAAAGCTCTAATTGTACTTGCATCATGAAGACAATATACACACCTAACTTGTGAAGGGGCTCTTCATTTAACAGCCTCAATTGTTAAAAAAAATATGGACAAATAATGACCTTTTAGATAAATAATACCAATAAAATATATAAAGAATATTTTGGTAGTGAAAATAACTGTCTCCAGACCTGGGCGCTAAGTATTATACAATATACTTAGTAAGATTCCAGGAGGATATTTTCCACATCTTATTTTACACATGGTCCTACCAAACTTTGTCATCTAAACTTTAATCCTTGAGGTTCTGCTAAGGATATCAGTTTGGAGACATAATCTTGTATTAGCACAAAGGAAACTCATCGCATTCCCTGTAGTTTACTGATAACTGCCACTGAGATCAACAAAGTCATGTCATTACTTTCCCAGGTCCTCTTAAATGTGTTCTATCTCACAAGGTCAACCTGAATAGTATCTTTAAGGAGGAAAAAATAGGAAAGGAAACAGACGAACTGCAGAGTGTGTGTCTGCACCTTCACCACATGTCAGTTGCCTATCTAAGCTTGTATCCAGTGACGGGTTCATCTTGCTCAAGAGGTGCCATCTGTGGCCTCGGAGCCTGGGCAGTAGGCCATGGCTTTTGCCAGGATGCTACATGTCACACTGCAGAATTCAATCTAGTGTACATTCTTAGTTGACTATTTTCTTTGTGGGTGTTCTTGGTAAACATTTCACGTGCATCTGGTTTCTGCCCTGTGGCATACTCAAACTCCTTGATGATCTGGGACTAATTCAGTTCCCTGTGGTCTGTGGTGAAAAGGAGCAAATTCTGCTGAGTGAAGCTAAATATACCACATGAGGCCTAATGCCACGGCCTGTCAGCTCCTTCACCACATCCAGGATGACCTTCTCTTCCCTTTCCTCAGCAACATCTTCCCAGGGCTTCATCTATGGTGCCTTTCTTTCTCCCTATATATCAGCCTCCTCCTGTCTTTACCTTTCCCCCTTATCCAAATGAGACTTAATCCACCATTTCAGTGCTGTCCTGTTAGCTTCTTCACCTCCCTCATCCTGCTGTCATTTAATTGAATCTGCCTGGCCAAAGCCCAACTGTGACGGTAGCAAAGTGTGGCTGCTCCATGCCTGCACCCACCTTGTTTACAGGTGCTGGAGAAAACTCTCACAACATGGTGAACTGGTACCATCCTGCATTGCACGATGGAGCCAAAGAGGGCCGCTGACCTCTAGGGAACCCTCAGTCCTATCACAGGATTTTGTATTTCTCCATTTCCTTCATCTCCCACATCCTATTCTCCTCAAACTTCTCACCCTCCTCTTTGCTCCCTCATTCACGGAACTTCGTCTTCCCTTTGACTTGACTAAGAAAGTAAAAATCATTAGATAACTCCCTCCACTTCCAGCCATCAAATCTACAAATGCACCTCCACCCACACTCATCCTCTCCTTTCTCTGGGCTGTTCTGGAAGAGAAATCCCCTGTGTATGCCCTGGAAACTCTACCCCATGAGAAACCCTGGATGATTATTCCCTCTCTGTCCTATAGCTTTAACTCCCCAGCCCTAGTGGCTTCATCTCAACAGCATTTAAATATGCTCTCTTCTCGCTACTGCAGGAGAAAAAGAGTCTCTCTTGTCTATCACCCCCTGCCCACTGTCCTCTCCTTTACAGTCCAACTTCTGGAAAGAAGTTTCTACTCATATTCCATCTGTAACCCAATGTATTTGGGTTACAGAATTACAGAATAATTATTATTACAGAATAATACATTGGGCTAACCCAATGTATTATTCTATTTGCACCACTCTACAGGTGACTAAAACAGTTCTTTAAATGCATCCCTCCTTCCTCCTCAGGGCCTTTCGTATATTTTCCCTCTGCCTAAATATAAATGCTGTCTTCTCCAATACCTTGCTCTTTTCCAAAGTAACTCCTATTTATCCCGAAGTCACACCTTAAATATCATTTTTTCAGGGGAATCTTTTCTGAGTGTCTGAAGTATGATAGGCTCCCTGTTCAATGTTCTCCTGTAGCCTTTTCTAACACTCTTTTGTAAATAATCACTGTTGATAATGTTCCCTTGAAACTATAAACTTCGTTATGACAGAGGCTTCATCTTACTTCCCTCACAAATCTATCCCCTGTACTTTGCATGGTGCCTGACATATAGCAGACTCTCACCAAACATTTGAGTGAATAAATTAACAACTGTGAGGGTAGCAACAGAGTTTCAGAAGTTATCGACTTAAACTTGGTTGGGTATCATACTGCAAAGTGAACAGTTGCCGATTCGATTCCCGGTCGGGACACATGCTTGGGTTGTGGTTTTGGTCCCTGGTCAGGATGTGTACAAAAGGCAACTAATCGATGTTTCTCTCCCACATCGAGGGTTTCTCTCCCACTTGCTCCCTCCCTTCCCCACTCTCTAAAAATAAACAATAAAAACTTTAAAAAATTCTGCGTGGGTAAGACTAAAAATATGATACATTCATTCCTAACCAAGAAATAAATAGTTCATCAACATACTTAAGATGTGAAAAGAAAATCACTACAAAAAATAAAAATGACTACTGAAGATGAAACCCTAGATTTCACCATCCAGGAAACCTGTTTTTTTATTTTGGTCCAGTTTGATCTTTTAGGAGACAAATTCGAGCTGTGTAAATAAATCAATACATGAAAGACCTTCATACTTACACAAAGGCTAGGAACAAGACTAGAGAGATTGACATGTCGTGGTGCAAACATGTGGAGCTGCTGAAGGCAAGATATGGCAGCTGCCTGCACGAGAGAATCTGAATGGTCCTGGGTAATCGCACAGCCCACTAAACAAGAAGAACGAATTGTAGAAGTTGTCGCTCCGTTTCCTAGTAGTAAAATAAAAGAAAATGGACAATACAACTATCTCACTATTATCAACAAAAGTATTTCTAGAAAACAATTATTTTCTAAATAACCTTCCCTCCAATTACTACTCAGATTGTTTGGAAATGATTTCAAAACACAATGACATATAGATGACAATAATGTACTTTTTTAAGATTTAGCTAGATTTATACTTATTTACTGAAAAATTATATTGTCTTTTAAACCCATCAACTTTATTTGAAAGAGCTAAGAGTCCTCGTGTCTGATCCTCTGTTAAACCAACATTATCATCTCTATTATATAATAACTTGAAATCCCATTTCCCAAATAAGATTAATAGCAACTTTTACAGAGATAGTAAAAAAAATAAGTCGTAGTGTTATATACTATCTATATAAAAATGTCTTAATTGCCAAATATAAGTGATTGAAAACTTTTACTGATGTAAAACAGTATTATACACACAGGAAGACTAAACAAGGAAATCACGGAATCGTAGAAGTCACGTTCTATTCTGAAATACACATTGCCTCGTCATCACCACATCGGAAAGCACTTGGTAAACACATATACTTAATCAAAGGCACATATTTATTCTCTCCACATCCTTCTGATATTTTACTGAAGGAAGAACTATCAACTTTCTCAGAGGACACTGAGTCCAAAAAAAAGACGTATCTAAATCACCTATTTTTTCAATTCCTAGCATTTTCCCTTAAGATCTTTTGTTCACACTGCTTTCTTTTTTAAACTATCTCTCCATGATGGTTAAGAATACAAGCAGAGGATATTGATCTGGACTTCATTTCTGATTCCAACAACTCACTGGCATATATATATGATTTTCTAATATATATATTTGAAAAAAACTTTTGACCTCTTGCAGCCTCAGTGTCTCATCTGTAAAAAGGAGAGATGTATTTATCTCAGGATTGTTGTTGTAATTAAATGAGATGATGTTTATAAAAAGCTTGACCCATTGAAAGCATTTAATAAATGCTGAAATAAACTCTGAAAGTAGCTTATATATTCAAGATAAATTCACAGTAATTTGCTGCCTTCAGCATTTAATTTAACCATTAGTGGGATTATTTCAGTGTTTCTCAGGGGTAAGAACATGGAACTTAGAATCATAAATCAGTTACAGAACTCATTAGTTCTGTAACTCTAAGCATGTGAGTTATCTTCTCTGAGCTCACCTCCACAGGGAAAAATTAGATGATACTATCTACCTTATGGCAGTGGTTTTTCAAACTATGCTCCTGATCCTTGGAATTGAAAAGATAGCAAAGCAAAAGTTCGTGAATACAAGGGAATTGTTCTCCAGGCCAAAGGAATTCTACCTTCATCTTTACCTTAATGGGACACCAATTAACATTTCATTTAGAAATGTTTTCTCTGTTCAAGACTTCAAAAAACAATGCGAGTCACAGGTGTATTGTAGGGATTAAAGAAAATAACACATGTAAAAAGCAGAGTTCCAGGCTTTCCATAAATTCTTAGTATTCAGTTCACAATAATGATTATTATTATTACAAAACTCCTTTAAGCAACATGATGATGACATTCAGGAAATTGAAAGATAGTAATTATCTGTCTACTTCCTGTAATTTAAGATGAACTTACCCTGTAGCTCAGGGCCAACAGTAGTGATTATAGCACCCAAGCATCTACCCAAACACTGATGAACTTCCGTATGTGAGGGTGGAACTGTCAGCAGCAAAGTAAGAACTAGAGACAATGTCGGCTCCACATACCGACGATACATTGGGCCACTGGAATCCACTATCAAAGCCAGTGAATGAAGAGACCAAGTCTGGAATAAAATACAATTTTAGTTGTCAGAAATAGAGTATATGAAATTAGTTTTCAAGTTAAATTTTAGTAAATACCATCATCTTAGTTTTTAATCTATGATCTATAAATATTTAAAAATATATCTGTTAAGAAATAAGAGCTAACACATAAGCTACCAATTGCCAACAATAAAAGTAACAGATATACAAATCCAATGTTTAAAGTTTCTCTCCAGCATGGCTTTGACTGTCAGAAATAAAACTAATGATGATGAACTAATTTTCAGTGATGAACTAATTTTCTTCTACTATAATATATACAGGGTCCAGCACAAATAATGACCTTTTTTATTAAAAAATTATAAGCATGTAATTCTGTAACATAAAGATACCATACTTAAGTATATCATATGACATTTTAGGTGAAATGTTCAAATTAAAACTATAAATTATTAGACTCATATTATTTCTGTAACAACTACTTTCAAGGAGACTTTACTTCTGTCAGACTTTGTATAACCCTGGTAAACATATAAGAACCCAACATAGAAACACCTAAATATATAAGAAAAATCTAGAGGACTTCATTAAAGATATAGACAGCAATACACTCATCATAGGGGATTTTAACACACCACTGTCAATAATGGATAGATATTCCAAGTAAAGAATCAACAAGGATATTGTGGCATTGCACAACACTCTAGATCAAATGGACTTAATTGATATATACAGAACCTTTCAACCCAAAGAAGCAAAATATACATTCTTTTCAAATGCACATGGAACATTCTCAAATACAGACCACATGATAGGACACAAAACAAGACTTAACAAATTCAAGAAAACTGAAATCATATGAAGCATCTTCTAGGATCACAATGGCTTGAAACTAGAAACCAACCTCAAGGAAAAAACTCAAAAGCATTCAAATATATGGAACTGAATAACATGCTATTAAATGATGAAAAGGTTAACAGTGAGGTCAAGGAAGAAATAAAAAAGCTTCTGGAAACAAATGAAAGTTAACACACAATAGCGCAAAACCTATGGGCCACAATGAAGGCAGTCCTGAGGGGGAGGTTCAAAGCAATGCAGGCCTACCTAAAAGAGATAGAAAAATCTCAAATAATCAACCTAACCCTACATCTACAAGAACTAGGGTAACAGCAACCAGGCTCAGAGCGAGTTGAAGGAAGGAAATATTCAAGATCAGAACAGAATTGAATGACATAGAGAGTAAAGAAAAAGTTAAAGGATTAATAAATCCAGGAGTTGGTTCTTTGAAAAGATAAACAAAATCAACACACCTTTAGCCAGACTCATAAAGAAAAAAAGAGAGGACCCAAATAAATAAATCAAAAACCAAAGAGAAGTTACAAGAGATATAGAAATAGAAAGAATTGTAAAAAATTACAGAACAAATATATGCCAAGAAATTTGACAACCTGGGTGAAAAGGACAAATTGCTAGAAACATATAATCTTCCAAAACAGAACCAAGAAGCAGCAGAAAGCCTGGATAGACCAGTAACAACTAGTATAATTAAAGCAGTAATCAAAAAACTCCTGGCACACAAAAGTCCTAGACTGGATGGCTACACAGGCAAATTTACACATTCAAAGAATTAACTCCTATCCATCTCAAACTATTCCAAAAAATTCAAGGAGAGGGAAGACTCCCAACCTCTTTTTATGAGGCCAATATCATCCTAATTAATTCCAAAACCAGGCGAAGACACAACAAAGAAAGAAAACTATAGGACAATATATCTGATGAACGTAAATACTAAAATCCTCAACAAAATATTGGCAAATCAGATCCAGCAATACATTAAAAAGATCATACAGCATGATCGAGTGGGATTCATCCCAGGGATGAAAGAATGGCACAATAGTCACAAAAATCAATAAACATAATACACCACGTAAACAAAATGAAAGACAAAAATCACATGGTCATATCAATAAATGCTGAGAAAGCATTTGATAAGGTACAGCACCCATTGATAAAAACACTCAGCAAAGTGTGAATACAGTGAGTATAGTTCAATATAATGAAGGCCATATACGAGAAACCTATAGTCAACATAATACTCAATGACAAAAACTAAAAGTTTTCCCCCTAAGACCAGGAATAAGACAAGGATGTCTGCTTTCACCACTTTTTTTCAACATAGTACTAGACATTCTAGCCACAGTGATCAGACAAAAAATAGAAATAAAAGGCAGCCAAATTGGAAAGGAAGAAGTAAAACTGACATTGTTTGCAGGTGACATGACAGTGTACAAAGAAAACCCCATAGGCTCCACCAACAAAGTACTCATCCTAATAAATGAATTTGGCAAAACAGCAGGACACAAAGTCAATATTCAGAAATTAAAAGCATTTTGTACACAATGAAATATCAAAAACAGAAACTACGAAAATATCCCATTTATTATAACAAGAAAAATACAGTACTTAGGAATAAACCTAATCAAGAAAGTAAAAGACCTGTACTCAGAAAACTACACAACGCTGAAGAAAAAAATTAAGGAAGATAAAAATAAATGGAAGCATATACCATGTTCATGAATTGGAAGAATTAGCATCCTTAAAAATGTCCATACAACCCAAAGCAATCTATAGATTCAATGCAATCCCTATTAAAATACCAACCACATATTTCACAGATATAGAACAAATATTTTAAAACTTTATGTGGAACCAGAAATGACCCCAAACAGCCTCAGCAATCTTGAGAAATAAAAACAAAGTAGGAGGAACCACAATACCTGATATCCAACTATACTACAAGGCCACAGTAATCAAAACAGTCTGGTACAGGCATAAGAACAGACACTTAGATAAATGGAACAGAATAGAGAGCCCAGAAATAAACCCAAGTCTCTATGGTCAACTAATATTCAACAAAGGAGGCAGGTACATAATAAGGAGTAAAAATAGCCTCTTCAACAAATGGTGTTGGGAGACCTGGACAGCTCCATGCAAAAAAATGAAACTCGGTCACCAACTTCCTCCATACACAAAAATAAACTCAAGATGGATAAAAGACTTAAATATAAGTTGCAACACCATAAAAGTCCTAGAGGAGAGCACAGGGAGAAAAATCTCAGATATTCTACACAGCAATATTTTTGCTGATATATCTCCTAGGGCAAGGGAAATAAAGGAAAAAACAAACAAATGGGATAACATTAAATTTAAAACCTTCTGCACAGCTAAAGAAGACATCATCAAAATGAAAAGGGATCCAACCATATGGGAAAACATATTTGCCAATGATACCCCGGACAAGTGTTTGATCTCCCAAATATATAAAGAACCCGCATGATTCAACACCAGGAAGATGAACAATCCAGTTAAAAAATGGGCAAAGGACCTGAACAGACACTTCTCCAAGGAGAACATACACAGGGACCAGAGATGTATGAATGGATGGATGCTCAACATCACTAGCCATCAGAAAGATGCAAATTAAAACTGCAATGAGATACCACCTCACAATGATCAAAATGGCCATCATTAACAAATCAACAAATAACAAATGCTGGCAAGGATGTGAGAGAAGGGAACCCTAACATAGTGTGGGTGGGAATGCAGGCTGGTACAGCCACTGTGTAAAACAGTATGGAATTTCCTCAAAAAAAAAAATAGCACCCCCTTTTGATCCATCAATTCCACTGTTGGGATTATACCCAAAGAATCCTGAAACATCAATTCAGAAGAACCCACACGCCCTTATGTTCCCAGCAGCATTATTTACAATAGCCAAGTGCCAGAAACAGCCTAGATGCCTATCAGTAAATGAATATCAAAAAACTATGGTACATTTACACACTGGAATACTACACAGCAGAAAGAAAGAAGGAGCTCCTACCTTTCGCCATAGCATGGATGGATCTGGAGAATATTATGCTAAGGGAAATAAGCCACGTGGTGAAAGACAAATCCCGTACAATCTCATCTATAAGACAAACCTAATGAACAAATCAAACAAATGCACAAAACAGAACAAGAGGCCTGGAAACAAGGAACAGACTGACACTGACCAGAGAGGAGGGGATAAGGGTGGAACGAAGGGGAAGAGACTAGTCAAGAATCATGTATGAATGATTCATGGACATGGACAACTGGGTGAGGACTGACTCCAGGAGGAGGGGATGGAATCAGTGGAGGAGGGCAAAAGGGGAAAAATCAGGACGATTGTAATAGAACAACAAAATCATTAATTCAAAAACAAATAAACAAATATAAAAAAACTGAGATGTTAGTATTTATTGAAATTTAATTTTTTTAATAATCAAGGTAACATTAGCCTCTAATGGACAACATCAGAAGACAGGAGATACTGAAACATTTATGCGTAATGAAAGAAAAGGACTGTGTGCCAGGTATAGTATAACTAACTAAAATATCATCTAAGTGTGAAGGCATTAGAAGCTACTTTTTCGATAAGCAAGGGTTCCAAAAACATACCAATCAAGACCCTTCCTAAAGGGTCTAGTTTTTTCCTAAAATAATTATTGCTGGAGGAAGTTTTCCTAAGAACAAAGATATCAAGATAGGAGTTGAGGGTACAAAAAAAGAAAACATTATTGAACAGTAAGTCTCTAGTAATTAAAGTTAAATACACGTAGACAACAATACAACTATGAAGTATGATTTTGAGTAGATCCTCAAAAAAGGAAAACTTAACAATTATTCTTGTGCTATTCTGTAAAGATATATACTGAAATATTAGCATTGAAGGAATGTATTTGATCCAAATTATGGTGTAATGTCCTGTCGTATAAAAACCATTTAGGGTGGTTTAGAGGAGTTTGGTTTCAAGAAATTAAAGCAAAAGAAAGCGAGAAAGTGGTAAAGATGAAAGAAGAAAGAAAAGTAGTACCTATTCTTTGACATAAAAGAAGCAAATAGCAACTTCTTATGTAGAACAATTTCGTAATTGCATTTTTTTCTTCCAAACTAATTTAAAACAGCATTTTTTTAAAAAAGCAGTGTAATGCCTCTTAAAAAACAAGATTACTTGATTTTTATTTTTAATGCTTTTGGGGATTTTGTGCTTTACAAAGCTGGAAACCTTTACCAAGAAGTCAAAGGCAAACTAGACCTATATACTAGATGCCTCTGGTGATTTAGTGTCCTTTATTCAATCCTGAAGGAACTCACTCATCAACTCAACAAATGGCAAGTAGTAATGGAAATTTAATTTGTGAGTCCTAATATGAGGCTGACGAGTTGAATGCTGTTGCATTCAAATATATATTCAAATATATTCTTAATATTTTTAGGTGCTTTGATATGAAGTAGTAAATCAAAAAATGTAGTATATATTTACATATGGGAAGCTCTTGACTCTCAATGTAGTTATTTCTATTTGTATTTAAGGAGAAACAAACAAACAAAAAATTCAGACTATACTTGAAAATCCAACCAATGACCCTGAACCTGTGTTGGGGGTATTAGAAGATGGTAGAGACAGAAGGCTGATCATTAAAAGAAATTGACCAGCCCTGGCCGGGGTGGCTCAGTGGGTTCAGCACCAGCTATGGACCGAAAGGTCACCAGTTTGATTTCCAGTCAAGGAACATGCCTGGGTTGTGGGCCAGGTCCCAGGTAGGGGTGTGCGAGAGGCAACTGATCATGTTTCTCTCCCTTTCTTTCTCCCTCCCTTCCCCTCTTTCTAAATTTTTTAAAGTATTTTTTAAAGTAATTTACTTTTTTAAAGTAAATAAATAAAATCTTTTTAAAAATTGATCTAACAAATGTACTAAAATGCAAAGGGGGGAGAGAGAACAAGTACAAAAGAAAATAAATAATAAAAAGAAAATATGTTTCAAGAAATGTATGTGAAATGCCTTCAATTCCCAAAATAAGACAATTTTAAGACTGGTTAAAAAACAAATCCTGTTAAACAGGATTACAAAGAAGACTCATGAAAGAAAATGACAAAGGAAGGCCCTAACACATTTTTCCTACCAACCTATCGGAATCATTACTTTTTGATATAGCAAATAATTTTCCTAAAACATTACTTAAACATTTCATAATAAAAAAATTAAGATTATACCTGGACTTCAGAGGATGTTCCATCTTGTGCTAGAGCCAATAAAATGCTGACGCTAGTCTTCAGATGTTGTCCTGAGCCAATACCACCAACATAACGATGCAAACAGCCCAGAGCCAA
>PVKM010004249.1:0-53021 GCA_004027735.1 Carollia perspicillata
TGGGAGCTTCTCCCGGCACCTTTTCAATTGTTGGTTTTAGGCTTTATTGCCCATCGCTGGGGCCCTGGGCTGTGCGGTCCGTCTCACTGCCCACTCTTGCCTAGTTTATCTGCACGCGAATGTGTGTCCATGGTTAGCCAACTGCCCTGTGTGCCCTGCGTGCTCTTCTCGTCTCCTCCCCGCATCTGGGGTCTGCAAGCTCCACGCCACCTACGCTGTCCGGCGCTCCCGAGCCTGGCAGCCGCCACATTTTCCTGCCGCTTTCCCTCTCCACCGGCTGTCGACTCTGCCCCTCTTACCGGTCTGGTTGAATGGTTGTCGACTTCCGTAGTTCAATTTTATGTGTTCTGGTTGTGTTATTGTTTATAAATATTTGTTGTCCTTAATCTTGGTTGTGAGAGGAGGTACGGTGTTTCCACCTACACCTCCATCTTGGCCGGAAGTCCATAATTGTTTTTATTTCTAATGATGAGTAAAATTTCCCCACTTGGGGCCATTTTTCTTGATATATTGGTTTTCTGTCTTTATGTGCTCTTTTTGTTCCTTTTAGTGAGGACTGAAAAAGTATATTGTGCGTAAATCTGTGAGTAAAGTAAACGACTTCGGCCAGAAGACCTAAGTCAGGCAGGCCTTGCCCACTCGTCCACCGGCCACAGGCTGAGACCTGGCCCTGTCCGCTTCGCCTGAGAAACGCCCAGCGGGGGCGTCCCGCGTCTCGAGAGCGCTTGACCAGCGGGCTGCTCGCTGGAATGCCTGTGACTTCCTGCCCCCGCCAGCTGGATGGCGTGATCATCAAGAGTTGCTGGCTTATTCCTAGGTCTGTTTGGATCTTGTGTATTTTCAGTTGTAACTGCATTATTGAGTGCACTCTTCTACAATTATATGATGTGTTAATGCAAAAGAGACTTGTGGTTGCTGTATACACCTATGTGGAATGCTTAGGAGTGTCTAAAGATAGGTCACAAAGAGAAAATTGTCATCAGGTTAGGTATAGGAGAGAACTGTTCAAGTTTAGGGAGAAAAACCATAAAAATGCCAAAACACTGCCCCACAGAAAGCTGACTTGCAGCATCTTTCAGGGACACACACTCACAGGCAAGGCCGTGGCCGTCCTCAGAGCAGCGAGGGGCTCGAACCTGTCCGCGGCCTTACAGGGAGAGTAAAGGGTCTAAGTTTTGTATGGGTGTCGGTTATCCGTCACAGTTTGACGAGCCATCCCAAAGCTTCCTGGCTTACAGTAAAAGCTGTTTCTTATCTGTTACAGTAGTGAGTGGTTCTTCTGCTTCTTATGGTGGCAGCTTGGCTCAGGGACAGCTGGGAGGTCCAAAATGGCCTCGCCCACTAGCCAGCGAGTCAGTGCCGGCTGTCGGCTGGGAGCTCGGCAAGGCTCGCGCTCGCTGGGCTCTCCTCCACGCAGCCCCTTCTCGCAGTCGCTCCTCCTGGCGAGACTGGGCTTCCACAACCACGAAGCCTCGGGATGGTTGGACTTCCGACACGGTGGCCGGGTCCCTCTCGAATACAAAGGTGGCCTTCCTAAGGTTCAGGCCCAGCCGGCCCAGGGCCACTTTTGCTACTTTCCGCTGGCTAAAGCAGGTTGCAGGGTCATTCTAGATTCAAGAGTAGGTGATTGTACGGAGGGTGTGAATAGCAGGAAACCGGGTTCACGGAAGGCCACCACAGTGACCCCCACCGCAGACGCTCCAGCCTCTGTGTCTGCGTGGCTCATTTTTAATGCTGCATGTGTATGTGTGTGTGTACATACACTTAAAACTCACAAGCCCCAAGTCCTAGTGACATTTGATAAGGAGGCTTCTAATAAATGGGAGTGTTTACCAGCAGGCTCATTAGAGTAATATGATTATCATACAATATGATGATGATATGGGAACGTAGGGGTTTTGGCCTGTTACTCTGACTCCACATCTCTACTCCTCGCTGCACACCCCACGTGGGCGTTGGCACCTGGGCCTGCAGTATCGCTTAACACAGTTATCGGAAATAATCAGTCATTGATGCTTATAGCCTTTAGAAGAGCACGTTCCTCGGATGGCAGACTGTTACTGTGTTGTAATGGAGTTCAGACAGTGACGAAGCCTGACGTGGCAGTGGTAAGGTGTTCACCTCGCAAACGTGTGCACTCAGCAGGTAGTGGGTGGGCCCGGGACCAGCACCGGCGTCATCGCAGTCACGGGAGAGACGGCGACATGGGCTTCCAGTCTGTGTGGGACAGTTTCTTGTTCGTTTTCCTTGGAAATGTTTAAGAAGAGTATCTACCTTTATTAAAGAAAAAGATGAACTTCAGTAAAAAACAAAACCAAAAAAGTCTGGAAAATAACCGAGACTCACCGGGCCAGTGTGTACGGCCCTTGCTCCCTGAATCAGTGTGGGCGCTCGACGGGGACAGGAGAGGCCTGGGCTTCGACAGCAGCCCCCAGAGCTTGGCCGTGTGCTCGGCTGAAGGCTGGTGCGAAGGCCAGCCAGCTTACCGGTTGATGGGTTGGCTCTTCCAGGACAGCCCGCCGTCAGCCTCAGCGTTAGCTCAGCCCCTTTCTCTTACATTGCAGGCCGGGCAAACTAGAAGCTCCACCCCTTCTGCCGGCCTCTCTCTCCCGTCTCCCCCAGTGGCAGACGCCTGCCTTCACTGACCACTTAACAGAGAGGAGGGGAGTAGGGAGGTGGAGTGGTGGAGAGGGTCTCTCCCCCACGAGTGCTGCACTTCACTTCGCAAGGGGATAAAACACCTTATTTCTGAAGACTTTGCTAAAAAACTTTTGATCGAGTTGTCTTTAAGGGCTTTTGCAAAACCACAGATATTTTCAGACTGACCTAATCCAACTTCATGTTATAAAGGAGCGATTTCAGCCGCCATGTGGTTTACCTACAGTGTCAGAGCAGAAATGTTCAGCCGCAGGCAGAATTTTTGTCTTGTCACAGCAAAAAGTTTGATAAAAACTGCACCAAACCCTCTTGCGTTGTGTTCAAGACATATTTTTCTTAGATTCTATGTCAAGTGAATAGTACTTTAGCAAAGTTTTCTGTTAGAAGAGCAAAACAGTGTTGTATCAGAAGTTTGGTACCAGAAAGACTTTTCACATTTGTATGTTTTTAAACACCAGTAAGGCAGCTGTTTCAGGGCGACTGATGTAGACCTTGTACTGCTTCCCTCATCCAAAATCACTGGTATCCATGGAAACATTCTGAACCAGCCCACTGACCACATGAGTTCATTCCACATGAGCTAATACAGAATGAGGCTTTGGATGCTTTTGGTTAGTTAACTGAAATGAAGCAAATTCTTTTGAACTAAACACTAGTATTTATTTTTCTAGACTTTGTATGTAAATTTTTTAAAGAAAAAAAGAATAAACTTTTGCTTGATTTTTTTCCCCCTCCCACCTCTCATTATGTATTTCTTCTTAGCTAAAGCTCCTAACCTAAGTTGTTTTTCTCTGGCTGCTTCTGACATTTTTCTCTTCATCATTGGTTTTTAGCTATTTGGCTATGATGTGCATAATCAAAAACTGGTAATTTTCTTATAGTTCTTCTGCTTGGAGTTTGTCGAGCTTCTTGGATCTGTGAGCTTATGGTTTTCTTTAAATTGGGAAAAATTTCAGCCCTTACTTCTTCAAAGATTTTTTTTTGTCTTCCTTTTTTGATTTAGTCTCCAGTAACACACACAGGGGTGGGCAGAAGTAGGCGTACGGGTGTGAGTCTGTGGGACACAGTTTGTTCTTGTGTCGTTGACGGCCGCAGTGCTTCCTGCAGAGCCGCGGTGACCTGCCTCTGCCCCCCCACCCCCAGCGCTGGGTGCGGTGCTGCTCTCTCTCCTCTCAGCCTGTCTCTCTCTCTCTCTGATCGACATGGACAGGCCCTTTCTGTTGCGGCATCTTCAGGCTCACTGGTGTTTTTTCTTCTGTGTCTAATCTGTTTTTAACCCCATCCAGTGTTTTTCATTTCAGGCATATTTTTTATCTCTGTAGCTTCCACTTGAGTCATTCCTGGTATATTTCCATTGATTTTTCTTCTGGTTTGGCTTTTATCTTCCTGTTTCTTTGGTAATTTTTGGTAGGATGTCAGACATTGGAAATTTCGTTTTTGGGTGCTTGACTTTTAAATAATTCCTCTCAGTAAAGTTGGACTTCGTTCTGACATGTAATTAAGTTACTAAGTTACTGAGATGGAATGTACACCAGTATTTGCAGCCAGCGTGAGTACCACTGAGCTGAGCTGCAGAAATCCTAAGGAAGTATTAACTATGTAGCTTCACCTTCACGTAAGGCTTGTCCTAAGGTTCATTTCCATTACGAATTATAAGTGTAGTGGCTGGCAGCACCACAGGGTACCTTTTCCTATCTATGGTCCTGTGACGCCTAAGAAATAAGGAGGGACGAAATGTATAATGTTTTCTCTCATTTTAATATGTTGTATATTACAGTATTCACCTTCACTTCCGTGTGATTCCTTCTTTTAAATTTGTACCAGATTTATTCAGTGCCTGTTAAATATCTTTTTGAAAAAAAGACAAAAATTTTGTTTGAAAAATGTTTTATTTATTATGTTTATCGGGGTGGCATTGGTTAGTAACATCACTAGGTGTTTTAGGTGCAGAGCTCTACAGAACAGCATCTGTGTATTGTCCGTGTGTTCACCGCCCTAGTCACGTCTCCTTCCGTCTCCGTGTGTCCCACCCGGTGCCCTCGTCTGTCTGCTCTGCCCCTTCCCTTCCAGCCGTCAGCCGTATTGTTGTCTGTATCTCCGAGGGTTGTTTTTCTGTTTGGGTTTTTTTTTTTTTTTTTGCTTGATCTCTTCACCTTTTCACCCAGCCCTCCAACCCCCCTCCCCTCTGACAGCTGTCAGCCTGTTCTCTGTATCAGTGAGTCTGTTTCTGTTTTGTTTGTTTGTTTATTCTATTCATTAGATTCCACATGTAGGTGAAATCATATTGTATTTGTCTTTCTCTGACTGGCTTAACTTAGCATAATGTTCTCCAGGTGCATCCATGCTCTTGCAAAGGGTTAGATTTCCTTTTTGTGTGGCCGTGTAGTATTTCACTGTGTAAGTGGACTACAGCTTTTTTACCCACTCGTCTGCTGATGGACATTGGAGCTGCTTCCACATCTTTGGTATTGTAAACACTGCAGTGAACACAGGGGTGCATATATTCTTTCGAATTAGTGTTTCAGGTTTCTTAGGATATATTCCCAGAAGTGGAATTGCTGGGTCAGAAGGCAGTTTCATTTTTAGTTTTCTGAGGAAATTCCATACAGTTTCCCACAGTGGCTGTACTGGTCTGCATTCCCACCAACAGTGCACGAGGTTTGCTTTTTCCACATCCTCTCCAACGCTTCTTGTTGGTTGATTTGTTTATGACGGCCATCCTGACAGGCGTGAGATGGTATCTCATTGTGGTTTTAATTTGCATCTCTCTGATGGTTAGTGATGTTCAGCATCTTTTCATGTCTGTTGGTCATATGTATGTCCTCTTTGGAGATGTGTCTGTTCATATTCTTTTCCCATTTTTTAATTGGATCTATTGTGTGCGTGCATATGTGTGTGTGTGTGTGTGAGTTGTATAAGTTCTTTATAAATTTTGGATATTAATCCCTTATCATATGTATCATTGGCAAATATTTTCTCCCATTCAGTGGGTTGTCTTTTCATTTTGTTGATTGCTTCCTTTGCTTTGCAAAAACTTTTCCATTTGATGTAGTTCCATTTGTTTATTTTTTCTTTCATTTCCCTTGCCTGAGGAGATATATCAAAAAAAAGTATTGCTCATGTATTGTTCAAGAAATGTTTGAGATTTTAGTGCCGGTGTTTTCTTCTAGGGTTTTATACTTTTGAGTCTAACATTTAAGTCTTTAATCTATTTTGAGTGTATTCATATGATTCTTTATGTATGCTGTTAGAATGATGAAATAATTTGGAAATAACTTTGAATTCAGCAGTTGTTTCTTGTGTCTGTGTGACGGTATAAAGAGGGAGATAGATGACTTTTTGTATTGTAATAAATGCACATTTGAAATGAGATTTTCAGCTTCTATGCAATTATTACAGGGGTTTATTTTTCTACTTTTATTGGAGAGTGCAGCCAAAGGAATTTTTTCCATGTGTAGAGAAACATTGGGTTGGTCAAAAAGTTTGTTTGGTTTTTTCCGTAGGAAACCCACGCTGTTGTAGCACTTAGTTGTCTTTAACTTCACTTGAAACAATTTTGTTAGGTTGTGTTGTGACAGCTGTCATATCAGTGCGCATTTAAAAAATGATCAAAATTGGTAAATTTTTGTGTGGCCATTTTAGTGTTGAAGATGTAAGAAAATATGCGACATTTTTGCCACATTATGCTTTATCGTTTCAAGAAAAGTAAAAATGCAGCTGAAATGCGAAACGCCTCTGTGCCGTGTGTGGGAGGCGCTGTGACTGACGGGATGTGGCAGGAGTGGTCGCGGAGTCTCGCGCTGCGGACTTCCTGCCGGACGACGCTCCACGGCCCGGAGGACCAGCTGGAGGCGATCGCGATGGAATGAGACATTGAGGACAGTCCGTGTACACCACGTGGGAGATGGACGGTGTACTCAGAATATCCAGTTCAAACAAGTCACCACGGAAAATGGAGAGTGTGTCTTACTTACTGCATGGAAAACACATATGGACCTTTAGCCAACCCAGTATTTTGTCCACAGGTGGAGGAGAGCATGAAACATATTTTTCTGTGTCCTCAAATGAAATTCTTCATCAAAGTTAACTAAATTTTTGTTAAATGTACTTTCTTAGACTCTTTCTGTCTGTTAAAGCATGAAGTTTGTCTCCACGTGGACCAGACCAGGGCATCCACCTGAAATAAATTGTCCTGAGGTCTTGGGTGGTGGTGCTGGCCGTGAGGAGACGTGGCTCACAGAGGCGCAGACGCTCCAGTCCCTCTTCAGAAGACCCTCCCCCACGTGCATGGGGGTTTCTTCACCTCCTGCGCCCACTTGCTGCTGCCGTGGGCTCGCGAGACTCTCCTGTGCCTGCCTGCCTGTTTGAAACGGCAGCGGTTTCGCATAGCCTTCATTTCCACTCTTTCAATTTATTTGAATCTTCACACCTGAATTTCTTGGAATATTTACAGTGTTAACCTGAAAAATTTTAAATCGGTCTTCTTGTTAGTCTTGGAAAGTTGCTCGTGTGTGCAGGCGCGGTGCAGTGAGGTTGAGACTTGTCTTCTGCCTCGCGCGTTTGCACGCCTGTGCGGCAGAGGGCTGTTCTGAACGAGGCTGCGTGTGTTCTCCCACACCTGGCTCCGTGCTCCTGTTCCTCTGGCGTTCCCTGCTGTCTGGTCCCTGTTGCTGAGGGGTTTGATTGACTAAACGTTTGTGCCCTAGTTCTCCAGCGATTACCATTCTGATACATGAAATGTCTTACTATGGAAAATACTGAATGAATTTGAGCACGGTGCTGGAAACCACTGGAGATAGAAAAGTAATAAAATAAATACAAAGTCCTTTCTTACCATTGACTGCTATCTTAAGGGGGAGTTTGAGAGAAAGAGTTATAACATTGAATTTGAAAGAACTGAGAAACTGTTGAAAGTGTTGAAATGGTTTCCGGCCCTGTATCATGCTGAACTTAACGGCAAACTTCTCTCTCAGTGCCCAGCGGACGCTAAAGAACTCAGGTTCTCTGGGCGGCTGGTGGGCGAGTGCGGTGCCTCCGAGGCCTGGAAGGTGCGTGGTGTCCATCACTTAGTGCGGCCGCCCTCCATGATCACTCCTTTACTGAGCATGCGCTGTTGGGTTTACTCTCTGGCATGGGGTCCAAGTGTTTCTTATCCTTATTTTGTACGTGTGCGATGTGGATATTTTAAATATTTGGACCAAGGCCCACGCAGCTAGTAACCTAGACAGGCAGGATTTGAACCTCAATCGCCCCTCACACCACAGAGCCTTTGGTGTTAATCATTCCGAAAGCTGTGCTGGTGATCACCAACACAAATGGGAGTGAAATCAGCGACCTTGGCATTGTGGCATGCCCTTTCATCAGCCGGGTCAACTCTTTGGCAGCGAGTGTAGAAGCAGTGGATATAGGGAAGTTCAAGTCTGTAAGTCACACTGTTTGTTGTGTGACTTGAGACTTCAGTAATATGATAGCCTAAGGGAGTAGGTGCATTTAAAACTTATTTCTAAGTTGTAGTTAGCTTTTGGGATGTTTTACTTGGGTGTCCTATGGGTGTGCACACAGACAGGTGTGGGCAGGCACACCAACGTCTCGAGAGCAGTCTTGTCTGATTAAAAGTCAGCTTTGACCTGTCACAGGGATTCTCCCCAGATTTCAGTACTAGAAATTTGTATAATGGTGCAGCATTTTTATTTTTGAAAGATAATTTATTTTCTGAAGTTTTATTTGTCAGACCAGTTCAGTGTAATGGTATCATACATTTTAGAGTGTTTTTTCCCTTGCTTTTTTAAAAAATAGATTTGATTTATATCAGGATATAAACTGCCAGGAAAAAAACTGGGTATATCCTGGATATAGTTGTCAGGTTTATAAAATATGAAGTGGCCGTGACTGGTGTGGCTCAGTGGATTGAGCACCGGCCTGCGAACCAGAGGGTCGCCAGTTCGATTCCCAGTCAGGGCACATGCCTGGGTTGCAGGCCAGGTCCCCAGTTGGGGGCATGTGAGAGGTAACCACACATTGATGTTCCTCTCTTTCTCCCCCCTTCCTCTCTCTAAATATAAATAAATAAAATCTTTAAAAAAATAAAATCTAAAGTGTGTTTTATAAAGAATATTCAGACTGATAAATGTTTGAAAGGAACTTGATGACTGATTGATTCCTTCTAGTTTGCGGTTTTGGAATTGTATGTGTTCCCAGGTTATAACATTGGGTTTTACCTTGTTAGCTTTGCAATAATGGAACAGTATTATTATTGGAGAAGTTGGCTGAGGACAGAGAATTGGCAGGAAGTGTTTGCAGAGAACAAAGTAATGGGGAATTGCGTTTGAAGGCGAAGACAAACTAATTTCTTTACCTTTTCCGCAGCATCCCTCCTCCCACTCTCTCACCCCCCTCGGCACTGCAGTGTCTGTCAGAGAATGTGGACAAGCCGACCTCTCTGTTTGGCCGCCCAGCTCTCTCGAAGTGTTCCTGTGCTTTCTGTTGCGTGTCCTTCCGAGAGGGGCGCCCCGAGGCCCAGGGCAGGGCGCTGCCTGCCGGTGCACCCACTCGCATTGTCCATGGCGAGTGCACGGTGCCTGCTCAGTTTCGCTTGCTGTGTGTCTTTCAGTTCTTGGCTCTTTTTTCCTTAACCTGTGAGTTTTCAGTGTTAAACTTCATTTATGTTACAAAGAAGCCTGCTCTGCCCGTGGGTAAGAGTGGCCGCAGGCCGTCCTCGCTTCCCTGCGTGGAGAAGGCCTGCTGAGCTTCTACCAGCGCGGGTACAGCCACGCAAAGGCTTTAGGAAGAGTTCTTAAGGGAAAACTCACCTGCGACATTCCTGAGTGTCCCCTCTGCTCCCTGCCCCTCACAGGCAAGAGAGCACGCGGGGGCTTCTGGCGAGCGGGAATTCCGAGTCCGACGTGGAGGAGTTCTCGGACGAAGCGAACACGGAGAACCTCTACGGCACCTCTCCGCCCAGCACCCCTCGGCAGATGAAACGCCTGTCCGCCAAACACCAGAGGAGTGCAGTGGGGAGGCCCGCCAGCCGCTCCGGTTTGAAAGGTGAGCCTTGACCTGAAGAGACACCCCCAGCGGGCACTCAGGTCGCTTCTGGTCCGCAGTCTTTGTGTGCCAGCGACCACTGCCTGGGCCTTTCTGCCCTAGCTTTAGGCGTTTCTTTTATTTTACTTCCATTTTAATGCTGCTTTTACATGTAAGTTTTTCATTTTTACCACTAGCCGTTTTATTAGTAAAGGAGAAATAAGTTAAGTCTCCCGAGATAGAAAGGGTTCTCCCAAGTAATTGTTAAAGTTACTTGCGTTCCTCTGAGTGCAGAGGAATACAGAGGTTGTGGAAGAGGCTAAGGGTGGGTGAGGGTTCTTTTTTCTTTCTCTTACTTCCCATTTCTATTTGCCCCATTTGCCCCATTTCCATTTCCCCGCCCCTGCCCTGCAGCCTCCACGCTGTGGTCCACGGCCTTCTTTTCTCCCTGTGGGTCTCATAGGCTGAATTGCCTGGGTTCTGACTCCCAGCCAGGACAAGTGCAGTGGGCCCATTCGGAGGGGCAGCGCCAGACTCTCTTCCCCAGGCGTCCCTGGGTGGCTGGAGACCTCTGCTTTCTGCCTGTGACTGCGAGGCTGCCCCCTTGCGGAGTGCAGGGCCCTCTCTCCTGCTCAGCGCAGCACCTACGAGGTGCACTGTGCCTCATCACCGTGGGCGGCTGCTGAGCTCTGCTCCCCTGTGTTCAGGGCCCCGCAGCTGGTCCGAGAAGCCGGGAGTGCTCTCTGTTTTCATTTCTCCCTCCTCGCACACTGCAGCTGTTCTCGTCCGAGGTAGATGACCAGATTGCTGACCTGCCGCCTCCATGGACCCTACTTGTGGGCATGGAGACCCAGGTCACTGAAGCCTAAGGTATTAGAATTTCCCTGTCAGTTTTAGCAGACTTGTCCTGAAACGGATCAGTTGATTGCAGAACCTTCTGGGATCCGTCCATCTGTTGCTTGGACAGGGCAGGGCGAGAACTCTCCCCATCCCATGCCCCTGCTGACGTCAGGCCCAGCCCCGTTTCTCTGTCCTGTAGCCCACGCTCTTCCCCTGCTCCTCTAGCCTCCCCGCCCCACAGCCGTCCCCACAGTGCTCCCTCACAGTGGTGAGCTGGCAGGTTCACTCAGTGTCCCTGTCACAGCTGCTTCTTGAGGAAGGAGGAGGGGAAGAGAGGTGGGCTTTCTCGTGTTTGTCGGCTTGAGTGGAATCGTGTCCAAGGTGGAATTCCTGAGTGAGCCTTGTCTTCTCTTTTTCTCACAGGGGAGATGTTCTTTCCCTTTCCTTTTTTAAGATTTTATTTATTTTTAGCGAGAGGGGAAGGGAAAGACAAAGAGAGGGAGAGAAACATCAACGTGTGGTTGCCTCTCATGTGTCCCCTACTGGAGACCTGGCCTGCAACCCAGGCATGTGCCCTGACTGGGAATCGAACCGGCGACCCTTTGCTTCACAGGCCCATGCTCAATCCACTGAGCTACACCAGCCAGGGCTCTTTCACTTTATTTTACAGCCTGATTGGCCACAGGATGTTCAACTTGGGCCTGCGCTAACCCCCTTTGGAAATTAATAGCTTTCCATTGCAGTTTCTCATCTTTAAAATCAATTCTTATTCCTTTTCTCCAGTCCATTTTTCCATTTAGTTGAGAAAATGAAGTTCCTCATCTCAGACAGTGTCACGGGAGCAGCATGGCAGTTGGAGCACGTGCCTGCTGTGGCGATGGAGCGAGAAGTGCCGGCAGCTCCTCCGCCTTCCCTTCCCTAGTGGGCTCACACTGGTCTGAGGCTGGGGCCAAGAGCGCAGCGTGCCCCTTTTGTAGATTGAGAAACCGAGGCCAGGGGTTTTACAGCCGCTTCTCTCGGGCCGGAACACTTGATGTCATGGCGGGCCCTCGTGGGGAACTGGTACGCCAGGTTGCGTTTCCGGAGCCGCAGCAGGGGCTGAGCCCCTGTGCGCGCAGTACGGCGGCCGACTGGCTGTCCTTCCCTCAGCGGGCAGAAAGCCGGCCACTGCGTGCGTGTTGGGTTCCTCCTGCCCTTCTGGGCTGTGTGGGAGATGGAAGGAAGAGGGAGGTTGTCTCGCTCCGCCTCACCTTTCTCGCTTGTTTATTTCATGAGATTACAGAATTTGTTTGGGTCTGGAAGCCGTCTTAGAGACCACTGGCTCCATTCCTGCCATTTTCCATAACCCTGACTTGTAGCTATCTCAGACGCCGGACACCAAAATCCTAGATAACTATTCTTTTTGCAGAAGATGGTGTGTTTATTGTAGGAATTTAGAAAATACGGACGAAAAGGTGGACGTTCCAGGGCTTAGCCGAGGAAGTCTGACAGCGGCACTTGGGCTGCACCCTTTCGGCTCCACGGGGCCGGCGCAGATTCCACGTGGCAGGGGGCAAGCAGGCACAGCCCCGGGGGGGGGGTGGCTCTTTGGTGATCTGAGCGCTGGCTCCTACCAGCTGGCCCCTGCCCGCATGCAAGAACAGCCACGCAGCCTTGGGGCCCTCCAGCCCCTCCCCCATAAGTGCAGGCGACTTGGAGAATCCCAGAAGGGACACCAGGACAAGCAGGTAACTGGTGTGCAGTATTTTTGTGTGTGAGATGGCAGGTGGCAGCCATTGTCATGAACTGTTTCTGTGGACATGATTCTTTAAATATTTTTACTATTTATAAAAATTAAATCTCTAACATTAGCAGCCACACTCTCTTCTTGTCTGCCTTTCTTTTTATGCTTTTCTCTGGCTCAGAATGAATGCCCTCCTTCCTACCCTTGGTTAAGCAGAATCCATTTTTCAAGGCCCTTGGTCAAGTCCTTGGTCTTACTCAGAGCCTTTCCAGGTCAGTTAGGCCGCCATGACCTGTCCTTTCTGGCACTCGGTGTCTCTTCCTTTCTTTGGTCAGCCCCTGCTGCCCCGTGAGCCACTCTGTGTGACAGTGGCGCAATGGCGCGGATTGGTTAGGGTGCCAGTCCTGACACCTGTCCAGCCACCTGTGTCCAGTGTTAGTTCCCATCGTGACGCTGTGGTGAGGGTTACGATAGTCTCTGTAAAAGTCTGACCTTGAAAACGAGAGGACTGACTACAGCAGTGTTCCCCAGGCGCGGCCTCATTCTAGCCGTGCTGACCCGGAGACATGGGGAGCGGGCCCCGGGACCTGAATTTCAGGAGAACCCGAGGGATTTGTTATGTCCACCGAGATCAGAGCTCCTCACATTCGCAGGTTTTGGAGACCCTTCCGACGCTGGCGTTGGCGGGTGAGTGCGTTGCCGTCCCGTGCTCGTCGTGCCTCTGAAGGGGGTGCGCAGGCGCGTGGTTCCGCTTCCTCTGGTGAGCGCTCAGGGGTGGCCGGTCTGTGGGATTCGGCAGCACAGCTTCCGCACAGGACGGGAGAACTTGATGTAAATGCATTTTATACGTCTTCTGAAGAGCCACTGCCAAGGGAGGATGGTGGGGAAGCCAGTCTGTTGTCTTCTGTCTATTCAGACATGTGAAGCATATTGCTTGCTATTTGGTTGCCTTTGGTTTCATTATAAACGTTATTTTTCTTTTCCTCCTCTTCTCATTTGGTAGAATTATGGGTGGTTGACCAAAGGAAAAAGTAACTACTCCGGGGGAGGGGTTGCTTTAACTGCACTGCTAAGATGCACCTCTGGGGGACCAGATGTCCCGGTTAGTCTTACTGAAGCTACTAGGAGCTAGTGTTGTAGTCTGTAATTAGAATGGTCACATCGAACATTCTGTGCGCTTTTCACCCATTCTCCTTTTCAAAAGCTCTGTTTGTATTTGACTTTTTCTTAATTACGGAGGAATTTAGTATTAACAGAAAACTGAATGAACCTGCCCATTGGTAGGCAATAGGCTATTATTTATTTATTAAGGAAACTTCTAATAAAAGTTGCTCTCTTGTGTCAGAGTGGATCGAGACAGAGTGGAGAGTCCTGGGGAATTGACCGCGTCTAAGCTTAGGGGTTTCCCCGGACCCTGATGCTTCTCAGATCTCCCGCACAGATGGTCCTGGAGGGTTGTTGAGAGGCTGCCCGGTCACCAGTCTTTAGAAAGTTCTCTCGCTTTCTTCCCTCCATCCAAATGTAGTGTTTGAAAAATACTGATGAAGCAAATGGTATTTTCTTTTTGCATGGTCGCTAGACTGGGGTTCAAATCTCCACACGCATTGTAGACCCAAATATTAAGCCATTGCTTTTTCTAAACAGAAAACTACAAAAAGTTGTGTAAGAAACCATTTTTTGCTGAAGTAAGGTAGGCTTACCAAAATGTGTAGATAATCGATAAAGTTTAGTTTTCTAGGCTTCCTAAAATGTCTGTCTATACGTAAAAATGGGATCATGGCATTTATTTGGAAGCACAGACTAGTTAACGCGTCATTCAGGGTTCGCTTTGCTTCTCTTCTGCGTACTTCTCTTGGACGTTCTTGTGTACTGTCCTGTTATTAAATGACGTCTTACGGACTGGTGGTTCCCCAGTCAATATCTCTAAGTTTCCCTCCTGCGTTTAAGATGCATAAATCAGTTATGTCCAGTGTCCTGCAGGCACGTCACATTCAGTGAGTTAAAGACTGGAATCATGCTCTTTACCCCCAGCCTCACACAGTGCCACCTCGGATATCCCCCTCTGCTTCCTGGAGACACTGGGCATCTCAGACAAGGAGATACATTGTAGTTAAATCTGGAAGCACCAGCTACTTTGCTTTCCAGTAACCACTGGTGTGTGTGTCCTATGTTAATAAAGGTATAAAGAACACTGTTAAACAAAACAGCAAAAGGGAGGCAAAGGGCTGGCTTGGCAAGTTTTTATGAACAAGGGTTGCAAGCGTTTCTAGCTAGAAACAGTGCAGTTGTGTAGAATTTTCTTGAATGGATCGTATAAAAAGTTTCAAGACGTTCAGAAGTAAAATAGATTAAAACTGCAGTTAAAAAATAGCATCATTTAAAAATATTCCTAATTTAGTAGTTTCACATTAAAATAAGCACAAATCCCTATAGGCAAAATCCTTTTTGAGGAATCCTAAAGGCAATTAAATATACGGTGAATCAAGTTGGAAGTGTTCCTTGGAATATTTGTTTTAAAATTCTTACTTCACAACCAGTCTGGTTCAGTGTGGGGTGGTGCACACACAGTGCAGTGTGCAGACGATGCACTTCAGCACTGCCAGGCGATTCTATGGGAAGTGCCTCGAGCATCCTTTCCTCAGTGCTTCATTGGCCAATGAGAAAAGCGACCCTGGAGATCTGTGATTTGCTCTGCGTTAATTCGTTTAGTTAAGGAAAAGGAAGGACTCGGAGGTGTTTTCTGAAGCAGGTTTCTGTGAGGTCTGCCTCGTGGTTGCCCCCCTCCCGAGGCCGGCGGTGGTCAGTGCAGGCGTGCCGGGCTGGGTGGGCTGCGCCTCGTGGTGTCGAGGGGAATGGCCACGCTGGGCTAGCAGTGGCCAGTGTTACACTGGAGCGGGTCAAGTCTTTCTGAAAATTTAGAGAGGAATGTTATATACATACTTGTTGTTTTAATTCTCAGCACATGATATAATTTTTTTTTCTCCAATAACAGCCTGAAGATACAAGTACATGTGATTGTCAGCTTCACTGAAAATATTGAGAGTAGCTTCGTATTTTTTGGTAACTTACTGTTGTGTTTCTTTTTTCATAGAAAAAGTGAATGCGTTGAGCCAGCCGCCACACAGAGACACTGGGAAAGTCGGGGAGAACGTGGAGGAGTACAGCTATAAGCAGGAGAAAAAGATCCGAGCGGCTCTCAGGACGACGGAGCGCGACCACAAGAAGAACGTGCAGTGCTCCTTCATGCTGGACTCAGGGGCCGGGTCCCTGCCCAAAAAGCCCATCCCAGACGTGGATCTCAATAAGCCTTACCTCAGTCTCGGCTGCAGCCACGCCAAGCTCCCGGTGTCTGTGCCCGTGCCCATAGCGCGGACCGCACGGCAGACTTCCAGGACCGACTGCCCGGCGGACCGCTTGAAGTTTTTTGAGACTTTACGACTTCTTCTAAAGCTTACCTCAGTCTCCAAGAAGAAGGACAGGGAGCAGAGAGGCCAGGAGAGTACGTCTGCTTTCTGGTTTAACCGATCGAACGAACTGATCTGGCTAGAGCTCCAGGCCTGGCACGCGGGGCGGACCGTCAACGACCAGGACCTCTTCTTATACACAGCCCGCCAAGCCATACCGGACATCATCAACGAAATCCTGACTTTCAAAGTTAACTACGGGAGCTACGCCTTTGTCAGAAGCGGAGCCAGTTTTAACGGCGCTCCGCTGGAAGGGCAGTGCAAAGCCCCTTTCGGGACAAGGGCCGCGGGCCACTCAACCCACCACGAGCACCTCCAGCGCCAGAGGGTGTCCTTCGAGCAGGTCAGACGGATAATGCAGCTGCTGGAGTACATCGAAGCACTTTACCCCTCGCTGCAGGCCCTGCAGAAGGACTACGAGAAGTACGCGGCGAAGGACTTCCAGGACAGGGTGCAGGCGCTCTGCCTGTGGCTGAACGTCACGAAAGACTTGAACCAGAAGTTAAGGATTATGGGCACTGTCTTGGGCATCAAGAACCTATCAGACATTGGCTGGCCAGTGTTTGAGATTGCTTCCCCCAGGGCATCCAAAGGCAATGAGCCGGAAGATGAGGATGAGGATGAGGACACCGAAGGAGACCTGAAAGGGCTGGGGAGTAGCGCGGACGAGAGCGGAGAAGAACAGGCCCCCGAGCCAAGGGTCCCCGAGGCCGGGCAGCCTGCTGGCCACACTGGCACCCTCCAGCCGCAGGGCCGCGCGTCTGAGAAGCTCGAGAGGGCTGCGTCGGAGGACGACGCTGGCGGCTGGGGAGCAGCAGACTGCAGCGCAGAGGCGGGCCCTCGCAGGCACTGTCTGACCTCCATCTACAGGCCGTTTGTGGACAAGGCACTGAAGCAAATGGGCTTGAGGAAGCTCATTTTGAGACTGCACAAGCTGATGGACGGTTCCCTGCAAAGGGCACGGGTGGCCCTGGCAAAGAGTGACCGTCCAGTGGAGGTAGGTTCACAGAAGGCATCGTGTGCTGTTGTCCTTAATTCCGTCACTGCTTGTGAGGGACAGTGTGTGTTGTGTCGTTTATTGCCTGCTTTCACAGTCCTGAGAGTGTTATGGCCTAAGTCGTAGTTATTTTAAAGCGCAGGTTTAAACGTTTCTGTCAAGCCTTGTGGTACATGGGGAAGTGGGTCTGCGAAGACTGCACAGAACTTAGTGAATTAGGCGTAAGGTGGTGTGTCGGGGGGAGAAGCGCAGCCATAGACACGCAGGTTGGAGAGGGACGACCAGGTGTAAGTGAAGGGGGAGGAGCCCCGTGCTGGGCGACCGCAGCTGAACGTGAGTCGGTAAAGAGCCAACAAGACGCTAAAACACTTTCCCCTGAAGGTGGCACCCACGGTCATGGGCGTGCGGAGTTCTGCCTCTCTTCTTCACTACAGCTCACTCCTTTTTCGAGAGCATGTCCAGTGTTGGCCACTGGATGTTGAGGGGACATGAGCTGTAGGGACGTGCGAGAAGAATCAGAGGGAAAAAGGCGCGTGCCGTTTGGGGAGGGGTAGCCCTGGTGACAGAGGTCCAAGGGCAGTCGGAGCTGTTTTCAAAGTCGTGTTCGGCTGGTGCAGGTTTTTGGGAAAGGAGCCTGCCTGTTAGAGGAAGTGGTTTGAAGTCGGGTTTTGTACACTTTTCGATTTGACAGTTAAAGTTAATTTCAAGACATTACATGCTGAAGGATGGCTCCTTGCAAAAGGGCACCTGTAGGAATTCTCTGCTGCTAGGGGTGGCACGACTGAAGGGCCACACTGTTGCGTGCTGCCCTTGAGAGTGCAAGTGCACGCAGCTCTCCGTGGCTGGTGTGCGTGGGCTCGTGGCAGAGAGCAGAGGGACCCGGACTGTGGAGCTCCCTCTACCTAGGTGGGTCTGCTGTTTGACATTTTAGTCGCTGTGTGACTATGTCTGTACTGCTAAGAAAAAAAACCAAACCTTAGTTTATTACACAATCTGAAAAATTATTTTTTAACCAATGGGTCATGAACCCCTGGGAGGCCTGGTCAAGCAGTCGTATAATACAGTATAATGTTTGCAGAATAAGTCAACACTTTGTAGCTATAGGAGCTCAGTTTACTTGGAGTATTATTTTGATTAGAACTCTTAAATGTAAATCTATACTGTGATTTTCTTTTGAACAATATTTTAACTCTGGTATTTTTATGTACATCTTTTTTTAGTAGCGAATGAGCTGTATCCCGTTTGTCCACGAATACCTGTTTCACAGGGAGATTTTGTTACAGTGCAGACGTCACAGTCAGCGGAGCAAACCTAGAGCTGTCACGAGGAGTTGCGGTGTGTTTCAGACGGGGGCAACTTACTTTGGTCTGGGTTTTTGGTTTGAGTGGTTCCGCTCCAGTGAGGCCACGTGGGCCAGACAGAGGTCATGCTGAGTTTGTACCGTGAGGCCCTGGTTTGGAAGTGACGAGAGCGAGGTGTGGCAGTCTCAGTGCAGCTCTGACTCAGTGGGTTCGGGGGGGCGGCCAGTGGCAGGGGGTGAGGGCTGGGGCAGGCGTGTCCAGGCGCCTCGCGTGCTGTTGCCCACACTCTCTCTCCCCCAGGCCTTCTGGGACAGTGACCATCGCTGCTGACGAGGTGCTCTGCACCCTTAGATGTGTTGGAATGAGGAAGGCGCTGAGAGCGAGCGCGCTGCGTTTCGTTAGAACCTGTGTTCGAGAGCAGGGTGGTGGGGAGCCGTGGCAGTGGACCTCCACCGGAGGCGTGCTCCTTCGTTCGGCCAAGTGCAGTGTGACTGAGACGGTTTCACCCTTGATGTGAAGGAAAGGAGACATGCAAATTCGAAGCTTAATGTGTGTGAGAATAAAGATTTGTTTGTTAAAATCATCTGTAGATTGTTTTCTAAAAAAAAAATGAAGTATAACCCTGGCTGGCGTGGCTCAGTGGATTGCACACCGGCCTGTGAACCAAAGGGTTGCCGGTTCGATTCCCAGTCAGGGCACATGTCTGGGTTGCAGGCCAGGTCCCTTGTGGAGGGTACATTGATGTTTCTTTCCTCTGTCTCTCTCCCCTCCCCTCTCTCTAAAAATAAGTGGATAAAATCTTCATCAAAAGTGAAGTACAGAAGACCCTGTTGTTTTAAATTTTGGTTTGTAAAATGGTGTGTTTGTCAAATAATAATGAAAGAGTAACCGAGAGCTACAGCAGACATTTCTCTGTGTTGGAGGTTGACCCAGCTTAACGGAAGCCGAGGCTCTGAAGCAGTGAACGCAGTGGGGAAGTGAGACTCCGTGTTCGTTCCCACTTCGGGGGCGCGGTTCCGAACGGAGAGGGGTGTGTGGGTGTGAATGCGTGTGCACCCCCTGGGGTCGTCTTGCGCTCGTCTCTTCTCTGCGTGTGCTGGGGGAGGATCCACAGCTTTGGAGGCAGACAGCCGGCTCCCCTCCTCGGCGCGGCGCTCTCTCTCCACGTGACCCAGTAAAGGACGCGGTGTCTCCGACCCCGAGCCTCGCGTCTGTGGAATGGTTACGATACCGTCCCGCCTACCTCACGGGGTTGTCCTGAGGCTTCAAGAGACATTTGCGTGAATAGTGAAATGCCGGAGAGGGAGATATAAACTGTTATTCTCAAAAAGTTGAGTGACCTTTTTTCCTCCCTTGAAGCTTTCTAGGAGTCAGTATGGGCTAGACTGTTCTATATTTTTGCTTTTAAAATGTATTTTATCTTTTCATTACCAAACAATTGTGTATTTTAAGGGCGTATCAAGCAGTGTGACACTCCTTAGGTTTGAGAATGGCTTTATCATCACTCCTAGTTGTTAGAAACATTTTGCGCATCCTCAGATCATACTCAGTCTGTGTCTTCTAGTTCGTGCTGTGTTTCCCGCTTGTGGGATGGTAGTGATGAGTATAGTTGAAGGGTTTGTAGAAAATAAGAAACACCCTTTTGATACTTGATTTTTTGTCTATGTCTTTATATTCCTATTCCTTATGATTAAGGTACTTGTAACTAGAGTTTTAATAACATGTGATCCTATGTGTAATTCCCTCAGCTGGTCAGCATGTTTTATGAAACAGGTTTCCTCTGAAATTTTGTTATTTCACAATTTTTAAATGGAAAAAAAATGTCAACTAATGCTACTAAAAATCCATGTGCAAATTGTCTTTATTAATGTGAATATCATACATAGCCCTGATGTTTTACTCAGAATTAGACAACTTTGTAGCTCCCCAGCTTCTGTCAACCCGTGTCCTCAGGACACATTTCCAGCGACGTATGTGGTCTCTGATTGACAGGCGGGCCAGGTTCCGAAGTTCACTTTGTGAAATAGTCCTTGGCAGCTGGGAAGTCCTTACCCGGAGAACCTGCTGTAAGCGAGACTCCTGGGCCATCACCCCGAACTTCAGTCTGAGGCACCGAGCACTCACCGCGGGCCGAGCTTGGCTCCCGGCAGCAGGGCCAACGCCGCGATGCAGGGGGGGGAGCGGGGGCCCAGGGCGTCGCCAGGACTCGTTTCTCCTCCGCCTTCGGGCCCAGGTCGGCCCCAGTTCTTTTTCACGCCTACCCGTTTGTCTCCCGGTCTCCTCGTTCCCTTGGCGTTGAAAGCATCCCAGGAGCACCGTGTCCCTGTGGCTCCTCTGTGACCTGGGTCCCTCCAATCGAGGCTTGGTTGACCTCGAGCTTTGGGGGTGGGCGTGTCCAGTAGCCACTTCACCGTAACCTGTGCGGGCGTCCCAGCCTCCAAGTCCTGCTCCCTCCCTGCAGCCACTGCTTGCAGAGTGTCCCTTCCTGACTTCCTTCAAGGTCGGCAGGGGTCATCTCAGCAATGCGGGGGTTTCTGGGCACCCTCCCCAGTAGTTATTGCAGCAAAGGGTAGGTTTTGTTGTATTATTTACACTTGTATTATTTACAATTTTAGTTTACAAATTAAAGCAGGAGACCTTGTAAACATAGATAACAGACTTATCCTTGATGTCAAAACTGCCCCCAGGCAATTGCAGTCTCCTTTTTTGAATAAATGTGTGATCTTGGAATAATTGTAGATTTTTAGAAAGCTGGCCAAGGTAGTACAGAGCCTCATGTGCTCTTCATCCAGCTTTCTCTATAGCTGAAATCTTATTTAGCTCAGATACACTTGTTAAAATGAACACAGTAACATCGGCACGGAATCCTGTGAACTGAGCTGCAGGCACTGTTTGGGTTTCTGGTTTCTACCCACGTGCCTTTTCCACCCCACAGCCTGGCCAAGGACGCTGAGTGCCTTTATCCCCTGTGCCCTCCCAGCCTTCTCTGATCCACGATAGTTTCTGCCTTTTTCTTGTTTTGTTTTTCACAGCCTGAGTGGCTTATAGAATGTCCCTGAGTCTGATTCTGTCTGTTGTTCTCTCATGGTCAGACTGGGTGTATGGGCCTGGGCATGAGTGCCCGGTTGAAGTGCCCTTGTGGCATGGCGCTGTCACCGGGGAGGTTGACCTTCGCCCCTTGGTTGAGGTGGTGTCTGCCAGGTCCCCCCGTAAGTTCCCCGCTTTCCCTGTCCACACTCCATTCTCAGGAAGCGAGTCCCCCAGCTCAGCACCCACTCAAGGGGCGGGGAATTTGTCCCACCCCAGGGATGGGGAGTGTGTGCATGTATTACCAGTGTTTATGATTCCTCCGTGTGGGAGACTCGCCTTCTCTCTCCCATTTCGCCGTGTGAACGCCCATCATTGGATTTTAGTCTGCGTTACCATCCAGTACTGTTGTTACTTACTTTGTTGCTCGAATTGTTTCTGCTTTATCTGTTAGAGCTCTTTCAGTTGGCCTCTGGGTCCTGTAGACATGCCCCTGTCTCTCTGTGTGGGGTGTTGCCTCTCGTGGGCTTTGAGCACTTCCTTGTGCTTTGGCGTCATCTCGTACTCTCCCTGTCCCAGTCCTGAGGTCAGCAGCTTCTCTGAGGGACTCTGGTGCCTCTTACTGGAGAATGGTGTTTAGAAATGAAGGTGCAGGCATCGCCTGTGTTTGTTACTGTCGGGTGTCGCTGCTCTAGGCCCTCCCGGAGACGGAGCCAGAAAAGGCGGGTGTGTCTTCCAGCCCCAGTGCGTGTGCAGGTCGATGTTGACTGTGTCTCTCTGTTACCAGAGCTCATGCTGGTGCCCGTGGCTGCACCCAGCGCCACAGGGTCTGCCCCGGCCTCCTCCCTTCGCTGTTTGGGCACCTGGGCTCCCGTCCCTGCCGCTGGCGGTGTGCACCTTGGTGCGCCCCTCGTGGGCATGTAGGGTAGTTTCAGAATCGCTCCGCCGCACTCCCGAGAGGAGCAAGTTCACCAGCTGGAGGGCAGGGCATGATTCCGTTCTGTCTGGAGCCTCACGGAGCACAGCTTCCCCAGGTTGATGAGGTAAGCCCCTCTTCCCTTCCCCCCTCTCCTGAGGGTGAATCATACATTCGTGATGGGCCAGATTCATCATCTCCGTCCGCACTCTCCCGGGGCCCCGGGGGACTCTAAGTGCGCAGGCTGCGGAGTTCACTCTCAGTGTTGCGCAGTCTGGGGGTTTGTGCATTCAAAATGCTAAATACCACCCTGTCTGGTGTGGCTCAGTAGATTGAGTGCTGGCCTGTGAATGAAAGTGTCGCCGGTTTGATTCCCGGCCAGGGCACATGCCTGGGTCGCAGGCCAGGTCCCCAGTGGAGGACATGCGAGAGGCAACCACACATTAATGTTTCTCTCCCTCTCTCTTTCCTTTCCCTTCTCTCTAAAAATAAATAAATAAAAATTTTAGGGAAAAAAAGCCAAATACCCATGAAATGTTTGAGCCACAGATTGTGATATGGTTAATCTGCTCTTTCCTTTTTGATTTACCTTATGAAGTTTATGTATTTTCAGAAGAAGGGAAAGATAAAATGAAAATTTATATTTTAATGCAGTACACACACAAAAAATTAGCTGACTGCATATTGCCTCACATTCTAGGGGGATTTTTGGTAATTCTGTTAATTACTTTCTTTTGAACGAGAAATGATGGTGTAGCCATTGTAAGTCCAGTGGGCAGTGATAGAGCGTGTGTCTTTGGATCGAACAGCAGCTGTGCTGGCTTTTTCTACAAGCACAAGCGTCCTGGAGGAGGTCGCCCTTCCTGGGCAGAGTGGGCCAAGCGTGGAGGAGCGTGGGCACGCATGTGTGGTGACAACTCCTCCATGACTGAGTCTACCTGTGCCAGACAGTAGCCGAGGGGCGTGGCGTTTTTATTTCTGTATTTTACAGGTGAGGGGAGCGGGTGACTTTGCCTGAACCGCGGGAGCTGTGGATTGTTGGAGGGAGCCAGGCCCAGGTGCTGGGGACCCGGACTCTGTGCTGCACTAACGCTGTCCAAACCGCACAAGCACATCTTCCAGGACCTTTGACGGATGCACGTGCCCACCCCTTCCAGGGCGCAGGCAATCCCAGTCTCCCAGGGTGGGGCAGCAGCGCTGGCACGTTTGGCCCGCAGCGTGCTTCCTACGCAGCCAGAGCGGCCAGGAGCAGCGCTCCCCCACCCCTCTCACAGTCCGTTACTGCATCCGGTGTTTGGGGGGTGGGGGTGGGGGGGGGCTTTGCATTCGCGCCAGCCCTCACCTGTCTGGTTTCACTAGTGAAGTTCCACAAGCTTTTTAGGGGAGGGAGGTGGCGCGCTAGCAGCACATGCTCGCTCGTGTGCCTGAGGTTTTGTGTTTCCTAAAGGCAGCACACGAACGGGGGAGATTGGGAGTTGTGGCGTGGTTTGCAGCAGAGAACAGGCCGGGCGGCGCCACTGCCGGCTCGCTGGGTGGCGGTCCGGGCTGGTGTCGCAGAGCGCTGGAGCAGGAAGTGAGCCCAGGATCTGCTGTGTGCCGCGCTCCGAGCCACGGCTCATGCTGCCTCTGCCCCGTGCGGAGCTTGAAATAGTTTTGACTTAGGGGCAAGCATTTAACCATGAGACGACTTCCCGTGGAAGTTGCCCACCTGGCAGCACCTCGGGGGCTCCCGTTAACACAGAGCCATTGCTGCTCACTCTTCACGGCTACCCGGCCCGCGCTCTCCTGGCCACGGCACTTTGTCAGCCCCGAGGACATTGCAGTCAGTGGTGTGAGCCCTAGTCCAGAGGCGTAGGAACTGGCTTTCGAAGGGCAACGCAAAGTTTGCTTTGATGTAGTTCTTCATTTGTAAACCAATGTGCTTGCTTTTGTTTTACTCATTTTTTTGAAGTAGGTGAAAATACAAAGTTACCATTTACCCTCTACCCTGCTCAGAGTAGTAGTTGGTTTGTGTCTTCTAGACTTTTCTGTGTGCATATAAATATGTCTTTGTATTGTTGCGGAAAAATGGACTCTGACACGATGTGGGCTCAACGGAGCGAGTGCTTTATTAACGCATGCAGACCCAGAGGAGACAGCCTCCAAATTCTGGGCGCTGAGGAGGGGTCAGGCAGGTGGCTAAATACCTTTGTAACAAAGTGAGGAGAGGAGGGGTGACTGGGCACAAGCAGGGAGCAGGAGAGTGGGAGCCAAGGACACAGAAGCAGAGGGCGGGAATTGTCCGGGGGCCCAGGACAAAGAGATAGTAAGAGATTAACTGAGTCCGAGACTGAGAGTCAACCAGTTAACAGGTGGTCGTCTGGAGCCTGGGGACCAGCAGGGAGTTATCAGGGGTCCGGAACAGAGTGCCAGCTTTAACTTCTGTTACATTTTAACTTCTATTACAGTATGTCATGCAGATACTTTTTCTAAGAAGACAATGTAAGGCTCTATTCGTTCTATGACTGGGGGGTCGTAGTCTCTACTTTGGGTCTGTCCATATCACTGTGCTCACTCCCATTTAACAGCCGCGTGCTGTTGCATTCTGTGGTGTTCAGCCGTAGCTTATGTAGCCATGTCAGTCTTGGCGGAAGTCCGCTTCCCACGCCCTGGTGAGCAGTCTTTGCCGCCACCCTGGCTACCCGATGTGCCGGGCTGCGGGGCTTTCCGTGCATGTGCTCCAGACTTGGAGTCCGGTGTATCTTCCTGTAGCCTTGCTCCTCTGGCCACGGACGCGACACCGACACTGTGTGTGGGCCCTGGTATTGCTCCGTGCCACTGACACGGCCGGTCATGTTTCAGTTCTCATGGGCAGTCTGAGCAACCCACACGTACACACACGTACGCAGTGACTGTTCAAGCCCAGGGTGTCGGAGTGTTACTTGGTCCCTCACTCCACAGGCTGTCATCTTCAAAGCCCTGTATCTAAGCAGAAACCTCTGCCTGCGGTAGGAAACTAGAGTCGGTGTTAATGCAAATGCACCAGGGTGTGGCGGACGTAAGAGAGTGTGGCTGGGGAGACCTGCTGAGTCCCCGAAATGACAGGGAGCACAGGTCTGAATGACCGCTAGAGGCAGAGCACCTGTCAGTCGGTGCCGTTTTGTAGGGAAGCCGAGATTTCAGCTTCGGATGCTTTGGCTCTCTCCCGAGGAGGCGAGGACCGGCGTTGGACCGTGGGGGGCCGGCATGTGCTGCCAGAGCAGTGGGGACGCTCCAGGCCCCGTGCCTCTCGGGGGGAAGGCACGACGGGCGGGCGGGCGGGCGGCACCAGGGGTGCCGGGTGGCAGTGGCTAGCGGACATTGAGTGGGGCCAGCCAAGTCAGCTTTAGGGGCTTTTTTCTATTTTTCTGTCAGTGCCATTCAGAATAGCTTAGGAGAAAAATGGACAAAAAATTTGTTGGATCCACTGTTTTCTTTTATGTTGCATAAGTGGTTACCTGGTTTTATAGTCTTTTCTCGAATTTTAACGATTTTCTGGTTTTCTCAGTCTAGGGATAGTTGTGGATAATACTGTATATAACCTTAAAAATAAGTGTTCTGATCATTTTAATAAAAATATGAAAAAGATGTACTTGATTCTATTTCTACTATACCTTTTTGACAAATAATTACAATTTAGTTTCAGCCCTTATTCCAGTTTTCTAATACTTCCAAAACTTTCTGTGACTGTACCGGAATGTTAAATTACTCTAAATATTTTTTCCTGCACAGTTTCGATTTCCATAGGTTTGTCAGCCAATGCTCTTTTAACTCGCGCTGAATTTCTGTTCCAGTTTTCCGAGTTCCCGGACCCCATGTGGGGCTCCGACTACGTGCAGCTGTGCAGGCCGCCGCCCCCTTCGGAGCAGAAGCGCAGCCCCGTGTCCTGGGAGGAGCTGACGTCCATGGACCTGCCCTCCTTCGAGCCGGCCTTCCGCGTCCTCTGCCGCGTGCTGCTGAACGTCATCCACGAGTGCCTGAAGCTGAGGCTGGAGCAGAGGCCCGCCGGGGAGCCTTCCCTGCTGAGCATTAAGCAGGTCGGTCCGGGGCTGTCGAAACCGTCTGGCAGTTGTCGTCGCCTCTCCAGGCTCATGAGCGTTTTCGGGGGGTTTTCCCTAATCGTTGCGAACAGTGGAGAGTGAGTGTGTGTTCGTGTTCTCAGGCTGCTCTTGGCAGGGCAGCCGAAGACGCTGTTTACCTGCAGCCGCAGAGGCAGGCCCGCGGCCCAGCCTTTCTGTGCTGTGTCCTCGTCCCGAGGCCATGACAGTGTGGCGATGACGGGACCCTCTGCGTGCTGTCGGTGTCCGTCTCAGAAGACGGGAACCCTGCAGTTGCTTACTTCAGGTTCTCCACAGTGGTGGTTTTCGTTCTCTTTAAGCCACACGGAAGCAAGTGAAGGTCCCCCGGATGTTCCGAGGGCAGGTGTTTGGACTCGTGCTTGCGGTGCAGGCGCTGTGTCGCGTGCGCAGAGCGGCAACTCCCGCTCTGCGTCACGCGGGCTTGACGGCCAGAAGCGGTGGGTCTGGCAGAGTGATGCTGACGTGTGTTAGTGTTCACGCTCTGTGACGTTACCATTACCAAGACATTATTTTGCAGTGATGTTTTCACAAAACATTCACACTGTACAAAATAGGGATTGCAGTGTGAAGAATAGCTGTGCGTTTGCAGGCTGCGCATGTCCACCGTGGAGACTGAGGTGCGGGCTGGAGCCCAGGGAGGGGTGCAGGCTGAGGAAGGCCAGGCGGCGGGCGGGGCCGGCAGGACCCGAGTCTGCGCAGAGGTGCGAGGAGGGTGGCAGCCAGCGGAGGCGGAAGTGGATAGTCTCTGCACCATTTCGGTGCATTTCCATTCCTTTGTTTTCCTGCACATGTTATACATACTTTAAAGTGTACGCATACAAGTTTAAAAGTAAAGAATAGGTAGGTATGAGTTTTTACCCTTTAATATTTTTCAAAACGAGATTTTAAATGGGTGCCATGATGCTCTACTGTGTAGGTGTATCATGGTTTAGTTAGTACTGATTGTAATGTGACTGTGAGCTCGTGCCCACAGCCCCTGCTGCCTGGGAGTGTGCAGGCGCCCTGCGTCCACTCATCACAAAGGAAAGGGCCTGACGGCCCCTCCTCCCTCCTTCCAGTGTTACCTTCTGGGCCCACACAGTGAGGTTCTGCTCATCTTCTTGTGTACGCATTTCCCGCGGCTCCCATCTGATTTTACCAGGTTAATCTTGGGTTGGTGTGTGTGTGTGATTATTACAGGCGTTTGATAGTAAAAGCCACAAATCACAGTAGGTACACGAGGCTAAATTATTATAAAGGCCACCGTGTTCTGTGCTAAGTATATTTGAATCTTTATCATGATTAAAAGTGACCATATTTTTGAGATTTTTTTCTTGTATACCTTGTCTTATAATGTAAACTAGTAGAAAAATACAACTTTTTCTCCAGGATTTATTTTCTATATAAATTTATTTGTGGGAGGGGAGTATAAGGGGACTAAATGGTAATGAGGAAAATACAATAAAAATAAATTGAAAACAAATTTATTGGTAGGAAGGTATAGTTTAGCAAATCAGTTTTTGCCTACATGATGTTTTCTCTGGATTCTCGCTGCAATACTGAATGCGTTATTTTTACTGCTTGCTCTTATCCAGTCGAGACTACTAAGGTATTCGTGTAAGAATCCGGACAATGTTTTAGGGTGTTCAGAGCCAAGGTCCGTTTTTCTGCGGGCTCTGAGGATTGAGGCGGGTCTGAACAGGCTGTGTGACTGACAGCACCCCCGCCTCCCCTGCAGCTGGTCCGAGAGTGCAAGGAGGTGCTGAAGGGCGGCCTCCTGATGAAGCAGTACTACCAGTTCATGCTGCACGGCGTCCGGGACGGCCCCGAGAAGGCCGACTGCAACATCGACGCCTTCGAGGAGGACCTGCAGGAGATGCTGATGGTGAGGACGGCGGGCGGGGTGTCCTCCCGGCCCGCTCAGCTGTGTGTGTGCCCGTGTGCCTGTGCGTGTGTTCAGGTGGGCATGCGAGGGCTGACTTGTGGCCGGTTACTCTGCTAGCTTGTTCCGGTTCACAGTTCTGTTGTGGGTCTGTGGCAGTGTGGCCCTAACGTGGAGTTGTAGTCGGGCCCTCCTGCTGAGGCATCTGTCCCCACTGCACGCGCACCGCCTGGGGCGCCACAGGGCCTCCCGTGGCTCTGGGGCAGGGACGGGCGCCGTGAAGCTCAGTCTGCGACCTGGGCAAAAGCGGTGCTCCCCGCCGAGCTGCGGCGAGTGCTCCGAGGGAGAACTGTGCTGAAGTGCGGGAAGGGTTAGGGACCGGCCGCCCGAACTGGCTGGGGGCGTGTCTGGGAGCATCTCAGGGTGAGGCAGCTGAACCTCACAGATGACTCGAGTTCATCGAGGAGCCTGGCACGGTCAGGGAGGTGCGGATAATGGGATTTGGCAGGAGCAGACTCGCTCGCACGTCTCTCCAAATAGCGCCCCCCACGCTTCTCACCTGCGTTGTGCTTACCTGTGCTTTCCGACAGCTGGACTTCCACTCACGTTACTTCTTCCTGCTCAGAACGGCCCTCCTCCTCATCTGCCCATCTGTGACTTTCCAGTTTTACTTCCCTCTGGAGAGCTTAGTTGACAGTGTTAACCTTTAGTGTGCTTTATCTAAACTTCTCTGAATTCTCAGCAGCTGTAATTAGAACTGCACTGCTTAGTACTTGATGGTCTAGCACCTCTCTGTTCTCGGGTTCCCCTAATTAGACTGAAAGCGTTACAGGCCCTGGGCTATGTCTGCAAGTTCTTTCGCCTCCCGTGATGTCTGGTAGAGCGTTAGCATACTGTAAATACCGGTTGGACTCGATGACGGGAGGCACAGCTGATGACACAGTGCGGCAGGGTGGTGAGCTAATCGGGGAGACAGCCACGCTGGTAGGCATGTGGTCTTCGGAATGCTTTTATCCTTGCTTGCCACCTCACTGTCGGACCTCAGGATGGCTGAGCACACCCAGACACCGCCCCACTTCCTGGGCTGGAAGGAAGGAGAAGGCAGAGGGGAAAGGTGCTGGCCGGCCAAGTGCCAACCCGCGAGCAGCTGCTCCCGCGAGCCACCGTCCGGCCGGGGCCTGGCTCCTGCCTGCGGCACAGGCGGGTGCCCACCCATGGACCTTTCAGCCTCTGTCGCAGACGACCGGAGAGGAGAGTGTGGCTGGGGAGGGCTGTCACATCTGGCGTTGAAATTATATCCCGATTGTTTGGGGAAATACGTAAAAGACCAGAATGTCTGAAATGTGGCCATGTTTACAAATACTAGAATTTCTTATGTCTGAAAAGTCTTTATCATTGAGAACTTACTGTAAAAAGCAACAAGCAAACCGATTTTTCTCCATGGATGAGTAAGCCAGGGGTGTAGAGTGAGAAAATATGTTTTGCTTTCCAAGGCCCCCCTCCCCACCCCGCTCCATCGCGTGATCTCCCGTGCACAGGAAGGGTCAGGGTTAGGCAGGTAGAGTCGGCCTTCCAGGCCCTGCAGTTCCAGAGACCTGGTGTGCCCGTGAGGTCGCTGAAGGCCAGGTTGAGTGAATTACCGAAGTCTGCAGCTGGTTAGAGCTAGAAATGCCTAGGCTTTAGTTCGAGCTTTGCTACTAATTATCTGTGTGAGGCATAATCTTCTAGGTTTCTCTCCATTGTTTCACAGATGAAGAACCTATCTGTAAAGGAAGGCACTAGCAATTATCGGTGATTTTAAAATCGTGTCCCCGAGTGTGCTCGGTGGGGAAGTGCAGGTCAGGTGTGGGGACCTGGGGAGCCCACACAGTGGCCTTCAGGTAGACCGTCACATGATGCTGGCCACAGCACCTTCTCTTGAAACTCACCAAAACCAGCAGAAGGAACAAAGAGTAAAGAAAAAGATTTCTTTTTTGGTAAAGGAAGAAATTGACTAAATATTCACCCCTACCCCCCAAAAAAGACTATTACCATTACTTACTTTAAAGTTTAGTCAGAAGTGAGGGTAAGTATCTTCTGCTCAGACCTGGGGGCCGTCCGGGGATTAATTTGAGTTGTGATCCGCAGGGGTGTGGACGATCGGGAGAGGAGGGAGAGGGGCAGGGGCTGTCCCCGTGGCGGTCCTGTCGTAGGTGGGCCATCTGCCAGACAGAAGGAGCCCAGGTGGGGACACTGGCTGTGTGCCGCTCGCCCCGTTGGCCAAACGGGTGTGACCCAGAGGTCGCTCCGTGCTGTGCCATCCTTCTGACTTGCGGGCTGCGGGCTGTGGGCAGGCAGGTCTGCGGGGGTCACTTGGTGCGCGTGCGTTTGAGGCAGCAAATCCACATGGGAGCTGTGGACAGTGTAGCTCATTGCCCTGGCCTTGGAAGTAACCAAGATAGTAAGCATAGCGTCCAGCGTAGGATCATGCGATGGACGGACCTGAGGAGCCACGAGAAAAGAGTTTAAGACGAACGAGAGCGTGAGCACGCTGGACGAGACGCGGAGTCCGTGGAAGACACACTAGGGAGAGCCCAGACGTGGCCACCTAGCGCTCCTCGGGAAGGAGCAGGGAGTCCGATTTCCTCCTGTGGGGGATGTGGGTGTCACACTGTGCGCGTCTGCTGTTCGGGCCAGGCAGGCGGCGTGACAGGCAGGCTCTGGGTGCCCCCTCCGGGTGAGGAACATGGGAGTGTGGTGGTTAAAGACTCGTAAGAACGCAGCAGTGCGGCAATGACCACTGTCGCCAAGGAGAGGTGCAGGCCCTGGGTGGCCCCGACAGCGCAGGTGGTGCTCACGGGCAGGCCGGGGGAGGAGGCTGCCCTGCGGCAGGGGCGCCGGCCCACGCGTGCGCGCCCAGCGTCTGTGCACCCTTGACCACGTACACACAGCGATGCTGGCAGCTTATGTGATGTGGTTTTTACAGACTGTATGTGACAGGTTAATTTAAAAAGCATGTACACCAGGGGGGCACACAGTGAAGTCGTAACTTGTAGCCCCTGAGGAGGGCGGGGAGGGAGGTGAAGAAACAAAGGAGGAGACGTTAACTTTGTGACGTGTCACTTTACGGAGAAAGTACCTCTCTGATGGGACAAAACGCTGACGCTTGTTCCTCCCGACTGACCCGTGTCAGAGTGTTTCTGAGCCCCTGACACTGGAACTGAAAGAAGAGCGGTGGAGGGGTCCCCTCGTCCCCCGACAGGGAAGGCCACCAGTGCTGTCTGGGTGGCAGCCAGCAGGCTCCCCAGGAAGCATCACGGAAAAGTCTGGAGGGAGCTGGGCATTCCCTTGTCGTGTTTTCACATGTCCTGCCTGGAGCAGGGCTGCGGCAGCAGTGGGGGCAAGAGGAAGCCTGCCTCTGTGTGCAGCGGGACAGTGGCCCTGGTGGGCTGTGGCCGGGACGCCGGGGAGGGGAAGGAGGACTCGGGGAGGGACCCGGAGCTGCGGCCTCTCCCACGGCTGTTCCTCTCCCGCCGTCCATTGGACGGGAGCCGGGCAGCCCCGTAACTGCAGGTTCCACACGCACGGCTGCGCGCGTCACGGGCCCAGGACTGGGCACCAAGGGCACACAGTCCAGACGGAGGAGGACCCGGAAGCGTCCAGAGAGTCAACGGGAGACCGTTTTTTTGGAATGAAAACGAGACTTGGAAGTTGCCTGTGGGAAGCTGTTACAGGTCTCAGAACGTTCCTGCCAGTGAACCTGGGGGCGTGGTCTGAAGACCTGCTGAAGTCCAAGGCCTGGGAGAGGGCCCCGCGATCGTCTCAGCAGAGACCGCCAGTCCCCTTCAGGGTGTGCGGGCGTGGAGACGGGTGGACGAGGCTGCTCGGGTTTCTTCGTGCCAGTGTCGCAGCGTGAGGAGGTGGCGCCTGAGTGTGCTGGGGGGGGTGGCACGTGGGGCTCACTGACGCCCTTCGCGCAGCCCGCCTCGCCCTTCAGGGGAAGAGCCGGCGGGCGGCGTGTTCTGTGACGCAGCAGCTGTGAACCCTCGAGAGAAAACCTGCTTGGTGGTGACACCCCACGAAGCAGCAGGTAGAAGGAAACAGGAATCCAGGAGTGGGAAGGCTGCGATAGGACTTGCGGTGGCCATGAACCCCACCTCAGAAAGGCTGGGCATTCTGGTCATAACGCGTAATCTGTGTCCTAAACCCTGAAAATTGTATCGCAACAGTGGTGCGAAGCGCGTTCATGTCCTCTCAACAGGTAGGCTGCTGTGTAAAGTCGAAGCGATTGGACGGGCCCCTTGCAGGAGCAGTGATGCTTGCAGTGTGTTAGTGATGACATTTCTGGGGGCTCTTGTTTGATTGCCAAAACACTTGATCGCACTTTTCCATACATTGTGAGCATTGTAGGCATTTTCTCCGTAATCTGAAGGGATTGTAGAGAATTTGCGAAGCTGCCGAGGAGGTGAGTTACGCGGTTTGAGAACAGGCCTCGCTCGGACACCATCAGACAGCGTGCCGGGTGCCTGGCTGCCCTCTCCTGTCCCGCCCTTCGGACCGACAGCGTCCGGGGTGGCCAAGGTAAGCCTCGGGAGTCGGAGTCTGTTCTCAAATTGTTCCCTGTACGTTTTTGTATTTTAAGGTGTATTTTGATTACATGAGAAGCTGGATCCAAATGCTACAGCAGTTACCTCAAGCATCCCATAGTTTAAAAAATCTGTTAGAAAAAGAATGGAATTTCACCAAAGAAATAACCCATTACATCCGCGGAGGAGAGGCCCAGGCTGGAACGCTTTTCTGGTAGGAGCCCGGGGGCCCCCGGTCCCCGTCTGCCCTCCTCCCTCCCTCCCTCCCTCCCTCCCTCCCGCTCCCAGTCTGCCTCCAGCTCGCTCTCGTGTGCGTTTGAGGCTGAGTTCCGTGAAAACGGCCCTCCTTCACATCTCTGTGCCCCTCGCCCGTGTTTGTTCTCAGCCAGGGGTGTTTGTTCCCATCCCCCTGGGACACCAGGCAGTGTCTGGAAGCAGGTTGGACTGTGACGGCTGTGAGGGACTACTGACACCTAGTGGGCAGGGGCAGGGGCAGGTATGCTGCCCAGCGTCCCACAGCGCACAGGACAGCCCTGGATCAGAGAGTCACCCACCCCAAGTGCCAGGTTTGCAGTGGGGCCGCCCTGCCTTCGAGTAACCCTCTTGGGTTCCCCTGAGGTGGGGCAGGACCCCCCGAGGGCCTGTGGGCCTCCAGCCTCAGGATACGTGGGGCAGGGAAGGGCATTTCCATCAGGCTGCTTTGAGCGTGGGGCACTGGTGACAGGATCTCTGTGAGCGGGTGTGCGTGTGACGGAAGGTTAGACACCAGGACAGGAAAACCGTGAGGGGACAGCGTGGTCCCTGGCCTGTCTGCTCTGGGAAGTGGACGGATCTGGTGCCCCTGCCCCGCTCCCCTCCAACGGGACACGCCTTCCTGCCCTTTGATCGGAACTCTTGCTCTTCTGGGGGGCCTGTTCCCCCGCCCTCAGTCCCTTCCCACCACGGCTGCACTGGTGCTGACTCTGCCTCACCCCCGGCCCACGGAGCCTTGCCTCCCGCCGGGTCGGTCCTTCTCCCCTGACGGCCCCCCGCCACTACTGTCTGGTGCTGGCGGCGGCCCGGGACCCGCTCACTTTCCTGGATGGGAAGCCTCTCTCCGCGAGCGTCGCAGCGGGCGAGCTGCTGCTGGACGTCCACGGCACCCAGACTCGTTCCCACCCTGGGGTTGAGAGTTTACGAGCAAATACCTCTCTCTAGCTGAGAGCCATCAGCCGTAGGTAGCATTTCATGTTTACTGGCCATGAAAAGCTAACCGTGAGGGAAATTTTTAGGAACAGTTACATTCAAGGAATTCACTTTGTTATCTTACATTATCATTTAGTTTGTTAAACTTTTAGAAAATCACGTCGGCCCTGGCTGGTGTGGCTCGATCGGAACGCCGTCCCATAGACCGAAAGGTCGCAGGTTCGCTCCCCAGTCGGGGCACGCGCTGGGCTGTGCGCTCAGCCCCTGGTCGGCGCAGGTGGGAAGAGGCAGCGATGGGTGTTTCTCTCCCTCTTTCGTTCTCCCCTCTCTCGGAAGTCAACTAGCATGTCCTTGGGCGAGAATAAGAAAGGAGTCTTGTCATGGATACCTATTTCAGTTGGTTTTACATCATTTTGAACAGTAGTTTAGGGTGAAAATAACATTTGTGTTGTAATTACGTAGCTGTCATGGCTGAAGTGTAAGGTTTTAAGGTTTTTAACAAAAACCGTGGTGCTAGAACACAGGTAGGTGCATGCTGTCATCAGGAGTCCCGCCTTTTCACGGTAGTTACATTTTATATGAGAAAGTTCTCGGTCGTTCCTTTAAACTGTTGAAGCAGTAGCCGGACCTTTCAGTTTCTCATTCGAGACCGGGGAGAGTGAGGACAGCCGCGTCCCCGGCTCACGCCTGCCGTCCTGTCCCCACAGCGACATCGCGGGCATGCTGCTGAAGTCCACGGGCGGCTTTCTGGAGTGCGGCCTGCAGGAGCGCTGCGCCGCGCTGTGGACCGGCGCCGACGACAGCTGCGCTTCGGACGAGATAAGGTGGCCGTGCCTGTCCTTCCCCCTCCCCTTTATTTCTTGGCTGGCCGAGTTGTTGTGCTCGGTGAACTTGGGTAATAGATCTAAAGGGATTTATTTCCATATTTCCCTTTCATATGGTTCTCCAGGTAAGGTTTTGTGGACAGTGATTGACTTAGCCTAATCAAACCAGTGAAAGGGCACATAGTTTCAGTTGGCGAAAAACAGGCGGAATAGGATTAATTTATCCACGAGTCCGCAGAGTGTCTTTAATTGCACCCCTGCAGCAGCCCGTTAACGCCTTTGATTGACACTTGCTACGCGTTCGTTGCTGGTCCGGCTAGACTACCTTCTGCTGAGCCGGAGCTGAAGTGCCTGGCACCGAGGCTTACTCGCCTGCTGCGTTTCCCCCACCTCCGCGCAGGTGTGCTCAGGCTGAGCCGTGTAAAATAGCTGTCCTTGTGGCACGTGCATCAGTCACAGCCACGCTGTGGCCTGTTCAGCAGTGTCGTGGGGTTCGACCTCAGGCAGTGCTCAGGTGGAACTGACTTCTGGAGCCAAAATGCTTTCTCCCGCTGCCTGGAGCCTGATGAGAGGCACAGGTTGGGCTTCAGAACGCCTGGGACGCCTTCAGGCCGCAGATGAAGACAGCAGTCACCACCGAGTCCCTCCGGGCGCAGCACTGCGTGGCTGGGAAACGGAATGGATCGCCTGGAGAGGCCTCGAGGCTCCGGGAGCTCAGTGGAGGCTGACACTGAGAACGGGAGTTCGGGAACGGAGACGGTGCGCCGGTGTCAGACGGCTCTGACGCGCCGAGTGTCCGCCAGGGCAGCTCTGAAACGCGGTTCTCGCACAGTGGGTGCGGGGGCTGGCTTGTTCTGGGTCCAGGGGGCCGCCGACCGAGTAGGCGGCTTGCCTCTCCCCTCAGTCATCGCTCAGTGCTGCCGGACTGGCCGCCGGAGACCCACCGTGGCAGCATCTCAGTAGCCCCCGTGTCGAAAACACCGCCATGGACACGATTTTGGGCAGAGCCAGTCATTAAACAGTTCCTGACTGCCAGTGGGGGTGTACACCCTTGTAGTTAGAATGGGAGCCGGGGGCCATGAGTGTACGCTCCAGGCAATGACTGTAATGCGCTCCTTGGAAAATGGAGCTCACCACTATCTGAAGGTTATTGAGTGTGCCCTGTGCATTTAAAGAACACGGATACTGTCTGGAAAACTGTGGAGCAGCCTTCTGAGCATCGCAGATACGTTTCCATTTGTAGAATCTTCAGTCTCTATTAGCGTGGTTCAGAATGTGCTTCATCTCTGTGGTGTCACGTCTGTCCTCACGCCCTGCCACGCCCTCACTGGGTCTCGTCCCCCTGCAGGAGGTCGGTCATCGAGGTCAGCCGGGCCCTGAAGGAGCTCTTCCACGAGGCCAGGGAGCGAGCCTCCAAAGCCCTGGGGTTCGCGAAGATGCTGAGAAAGGTGAGAGGGCAGTCCTCGCTGGCGACTGAGACTGACTCGTCTTCTAGAAAAGCCAGCTCTAAAGAGGTTTCTTTGTGACCGTGATCCTAGGACCTAGAAGTAGCTGCTGAGTTCGCACTTTCAGCTCCAGTTAGAGACCTGCTGGACGTCCTGAAATCAAAACAGTACGTTAAGGTAAGTGTTGAGCGTGGCATGACTGAGCTGTTTTGTCTGTCTGTCTTCGCCCTAAAACAGGAAAGCTGTGTCTTAAAGGTCCAGGCAGTAGGTATCTGGGCTGTCCGGGCCATCCGCTGACTCTGGTTATGAGAGTGGAAGACCACGTTTTTCATACTTAGCTTACTGATAGCTTAAGAATACAGAGAAAATAAGCAAATTTTATTAAATTTGTTTCACATAAACAGTTAAAATAATGTATATAGAATAATATGCTGATTTTAAATAGTTGTTTTGTTTTTTGCCCTCACGTTTCCTAAACAGTTGCAACTTTCTACGTGACTTTTGGACGTCCTCGACGTCCCTGGGGCCACTCTCTGAGTTGCCATCTCTGCTCCCATTTAAGCTCTTTGAGATTTAGTGCCTCTAGAGTCTCTGTGTGAGGTCCTCACCAGAGACTGGAGGCGGAGCCTGCAGTGTGCCCCGCCCACAGTTACGGTGCACCGCCACCGTGTATTCCCCGCGGAAGTCGTTCCTCTTCACTGAGATGGGGTGTCCTCAGGCGATGTCCTCTTTCAAAGACGTCGCCAGCAGAGACTCCCAGGGACTCTGTGCCCACTGCTGGCTTTGCTGGCTGGGAGCGGCTCCGCCCAAAGACGCAGTCAGCAGCTGCTGCGGTCGAGGTGGCTTCAGGCTGCCCTCCCCGCCCGGAGGAGAGTTCTCTCTGCTGCTGCTGAGCCAGGCGGCAGGGGAGGCCCTGCAAGCGGGGAGCTGGGGGCTCTCCTCGGTCGCTCGGACGGCACCGCTGTTGCGGCCCCTCTGCGGCCTCTCTGTGCTCCGCTTCAGTGCCTCCACCTCTCCTTCCCCGGACCTGCTGGTCTTTTTCTGGGGCCTTCTGTTCTTTTAAATAGTGTTCCTGTGATTTGTGACATTTCTCAATTCAAGATTTTGGGTCGTCCCCGCCCCAGGTGCAGGTTCCTGGCCTGGAAAGCCTGCAGCTGTTTGTCCCGGACACTCTCGCCGAGGAGAAGGGCATTGTGCTGCATTTGCTCAGCGCAGCTGCGGGCAAGGACTCCTCCAAGGATGACGTGCTGATCGACGCCTACCTGCTCCTCGCCAAGCCCAGCGACTGCGCACGGGACGAGGAGGACGGCTGGGCCGAGTGGGAGGCCCCGCTGATCAAAATCGTGCCTCAGGTGGAGACTGTCGACACCCTGAGAAGCATGCAGGTGCGCCTCCCCCCGGGCCCCACCTGCCGCTTCTCCCTCCCTCTCTGCTCCTTACGAGAGTTCTTCCAGGGACAGCGCATTCCCAGCAGCCCCTGAGTGGCAGGTTTACCCGCCATGGGCATCTCAGGCACACACTTCCCCAAAATAGGCCTTGGTGTTGCGGCAAACACTTTTGTAGCGTTGCATGTGCGAAACATTCCATCTAAGTCTGTAAGAATGTTAAATTATACTGGACTATTTGAAGTACTTTGTTTATCTTTCCTTAGTTCAGCCACGTTCTTAGGTCTCTATCCCCATGATCTCAAAGAAATGACCTTGCTCCTTGAAGTTGTGGTTCCAGTCCTCCAGGAACTCTGGTTCACTGGCTACTTAGTTTTCGTTTGTATGGTATAGTCTGTCACCTGCCTACCTAGCAGAGTCCCCATAATTCTGTAACTCACCTGGTAAAACATTAGCAGCTTCCTTATGTTCTGTGTTCAGGTGGGGCAGTTTTGGCAAGTGCTCACAGGCCCCCTAAAGCCAGCCTGGCCGGGCCGAGCCCCCAGCCCCCAGCCCATGACTGCAGGTGTGCTCTTTCTGGGCGCACCCCATCTCGGCAAGTGCCACTCGGTCCGCTCAGCCGTCTGAGCCCGCATGCGGAGTTAGCGTGCATTCGGCCTCCAGCCCTGTGGCTAATCAGCAGCCCGAGCCAGCCCCGAGCGTTTCTGGTCGCCCCGTCCTCTGCCTCCCCAGCCATCCCCACGGTCACACCACATCGCCCCTTTCCCAGACACCCTCAGTGACCCGCCCCGCTTAGTTTCCCTGCTTCAGTTCTCACCTCCGTCCCCACACTTCTGCAGGCGTTTTGTTTTGTTACTTCCAGAATGATCTTTCTAACACACACACACCTGCCCACATCACAGGTCTGCTCACACTGCTGAAAGAAGAAGAAGAAAGTCTGGTTTCTCACAGTTCCAGTCAAGGTCCCCAGCTCCCCCCACTCGCAGTGCTGCTCCCACACACGCACGCACATGGCTCCAGGCAGGCTGAGCTGCCTGGAGTGCTGGGGTAGTTCAGGGGTGTCATGTGGCTCAGTCCCTGGGACCCGTCACCGCGGTGCCGAAGGTCCCAGACGGCGGTGCCCACTGCAGCGTGGTGCTCAGGGGTGCAGCCTGGCTGGACAGCAGCGTCCTGGTTGGATGGCTGCTGGCCTGGCAACCCTGAGGTTGGCCCTGCTTTCCGACGGGGTGGGACCCGAATGGAGAGGCTGTAACCGGGCCTGGTTCTAGCCCCCACGCTCGCTCTCCCTCCAGGTGGATAACCTTCTACTGGTCGTCATGGAGTCTTCTAGCCTCGTGATTCAGAGGAAAGCCTTCCAGCAGTCCCTCAAGGGGCTCGTGACGCTGCGCCAGGAGCAGACGTCCAGCCTGCCGGTCATTGCCAAAGCTCTGCAGCAGCTCAAGGTACTTCTTGTCGGCTCGGGCGCAGCTGGTTCGGTCACGCTCGGAGGCCCCGCCGCGGAGCAGGCGTGCTGTGGTGCCGTGCCATTCAGCTGTCCTCCCCCATCCCCTCTCTGCCCAGGACCTTCGCTCTGGAGTCTGAACCAGCGAGTCCCCGGGTCTCTCCTGGGACCGCAGAGCCTCAGGGTTGGAAAGGGTGGGAACTTGAAGTTACGTGACTCATAGTGGCCCCATGGTCAGTTAGTGGAAAAGTTGACATTGAAATTGAGGTCTCTTCGATCCTAATCCAACTTTTTATTCTTCGGCAGTGTATTTACTGGAGGTACTCCAGTAACATCTAGTCTGGAAGAAGATTTATTTCTTCTTTCGTGTAACAAACACATCAGCCAAACGAACTGTGACAGAGAGCACCAGTTGTGTCCAGGCACACAGGCCTCAGAGTTTGCAGCGGGGCCAGGGCTGGGCCTTCGCTTCTCGTGAGCCCCTGGGTTCGCCATTCTGGGTCCTGCCCCATGTCCCAGCCTTGACCTCATCCTCGCTGTCCCACAGGCCATTGGCCACGTCTTTCCAGTCACGTGAGGCTTGACTTCTGCAGGAATAAGCACCTCGCAGTTACAGGGAGTCTGATGGGCGTGGTTTTCTCCAGCCCCTCTGACTGCTCTTACTCACCTACCAGCGTCGCCTCTTTAGGGTTGTCCTCCCCTGCAGTTCCAGGGCAGGGGCTCTCCTCATTTGGTGCGAATCAGTGAGCTCTGGGGAGCGCAGAATCACAGGTCAGGAGAGATGCTGGTCATTCTCGAGCTAAGGAATTTGTAGCCTCAGGACCGGAGTGGTCCCACGAGGTCGTAGGGGAGGGAGCGGTTAGAGACTCCTCGCAGCACCCAGGACGAGCCAGCGGGGGGGCGTTCCAGCGCAGAGGGTTTCAGAAGCTGCTTGCTGGGAAGGGGCTCCCAGGGGGAATGTGCGGGCATTGGGGTCCCTGGGCCGGGCCACGGGAATGCTCGCTGCGTGTCAGAGAGTCTGGTTGTCTAGGTGTGCACGGCGGAAGGTCGTGGGAGGGGAGGCTGATACAGTCAGGTGGCGCGATCAGGCTGTGGAGAGATCTTGGATTTTACTCTCTGAGCCTCAGGCAGCTGCTGAAGATTTAGGGAGAGCGTTTTGGAATGACGCATAAGGGGACCATCTGAGGGAGGCCATGTGTTCCGAGGGGCCTGTCCACAGGTCGGGGGAAGGAGCCCAGGCCGGGGCTGCTGCATTGCTTAACGAGACAACAAAGCCGGAACCGTCGACGGTTTGGATCAATAATTCTTTGTTTTGCGGAGCCGTCCTGCGTGTTACGGAATGTTTAGCAGTGTCCCTGGCCTCCACCCAAGAGGCGATAGTAGATGTGACTCTTCCTCCAGTTTTGACAACCAGAAATACCAGTGTTCCCTGAGGGGTGGGTGGGGTCTGGTGGGAGCCCCAGAACCAGGGGTGGCAGGGGGTGTGGAGGACGGGACGGCATGGTCGTGTCCTGGAGCTCATGTAGAAATACACCGTGAGTGCGCCTGCCGGGTTTCTCGCTTGCTGGGTGTGAAACCGGGCTTGCCTCGGAGCCGCCGCCCAGAGGAAGCCCAGCTGGCGGTCGGCGTGTGCACTGCTGACGCTCCACGCGTCTGCCCTGACAGCACATTGCAGCTCGGTGTTAGCATTTTAAATGGGCTTTCCCTCTTGCATTTCATTAGACGTTAACGAATACCTAGTAAAAATGGAAGTGATGTAATTCCTCTGTTTTTGGTCACTGCTTTGGAATAACCAAAATAACGGTGGCCGAGAAATACCGTCCTGGCTTACGTCTGTGTGGTGGATGATGAGAGAAACCCTCCTCTAGAACACATAAGGATTGTCTGATTTGCTTCATTTTGGATTAATTGTGGTTTGGGACTCTTTAGAATGATGCGTTAGAGCTTTGCAACAGAATCAGTGATGCCATTGACCGAGTGGACCGCATGTTCACTTCAGAATGCGATGCCGAAGCCGACGAAGCCGAGTCTGCCACGCTGCAGCAGTACCACCGCGAAGCGATGATCCAGGGGTACAATTTCGGGTTTGAGGTGGGTGCAGAGCAAGAGGAGAACGCGGCACACTGAGCAGCTGCCTCGTGACTCTCTTACGGGAGTGTCGCGGGTCTTGCACGCGGTGTCGATTGTCGGTTGTAGTCACAGCTCAGTCAAGAGCGTCATCCACGCCGCTGCCGAATGCTGGAAGTGCCTGCTGACTTGTGAACTGTGCTGTGGCTGCCAGGCTTTTATTTTGTGGTGATAGCTGTCTACTTACGTTTAGGAACTTTCTTTTAAGAGATGTTCGATATCACAAAAGCACATTCTTAATTTAAACCCGTGGGTCAGACGTTGGTGAGAGTGTGTTTGAAGACATTATGTTCTAATGTGCTGTTCCCAGACCATGTCATTTTTAATTGGATTTTGCTTTTTGGTTTTAGAAAAAAGTCATTTTAAACAGATGTAGCATTATAGCGTTTAGGTATTTGCATAATCGTTTTCTTCTTAATTTTGATATACATGAAATTTCGCAGTATCATAAAGAAGTTGTCCGCCTGATGTCTGGAGTGTTCAGACAGAAGATTGGGGACAGATACATCAGCTTTGCCCGAAAGTGGATGAACTACGTCCTAACGAAGTGTGAGAGTGGGAGAGGCACCAGACCCCGGTAATGCCCCCGTGGGCCTCTGTCCGGAGACCTGTGGGGTGGGCAGGGCTTCTGTCTTGTGTTCGATGGGTGGGAGGGGCGGGGCCTCTGAGCAGATGACACCAAAAGGAGCATTTTGAAAGCTCTTCGGCAGTCATTTTGTTTTTTTAGTTTGTCCCCAGATGAGTTACCTTTGGGGGGTCCACATTCTCCCTGGACAGGTCTTTCTGATTGCTGGTGTCCCCCGTGCAATTGAAGCTGTTGTCAGAGTGCAGGGAAACAGGCTGGTAACCGGTCTCTTTGTTAACAAGCTTTGTCTGTCTTTCCCAGAACCTGCTATGAACACACTCAGTCCCAGGCATTTATAGAAAGACGAAAAACGTGTTCTGGCCTAGATAGTAAATTTGCAGTTACACGGCTTCTCAGGGCTGTACCGACAGAAACGGCTCTGACGTTTCCTTGGTGGTTTTGTGATCTGTGAACTTCCTCTCACAGGTGGGCCACTCAAGGCTTCGACTTCCTGCAGGCCATCGAGCCTGCCTTCATTTCTGGGCTGCCAGAGGATGACTTCCTGGTAAGGGCTATTCCGGAGTTTTTTCCTTTAGAAAACAGTCAGCTTGATCACTGTGTGTTCTTGATTGTGTGTTTTCATACTCAGTGGTAGTTTTAAAGTACTTTTTATACACCGATCGTATGGGGAACTGAGTTGTTGAAGCCCAGAGTTGTCGAGAGCGTAGGAAAACACGCAGTCCTCTTCTTGACGTAACGACACGGGCGTGCTGACCGACGTCAGTGCCCGGCTGCACTGCGGCCAGGCCCCTCCGAGGCACCCGTCAGGGTCGCCGGCATTAACCGTGGGCTCAGCGGCTGCTTTTTAGTGTGTAATAAAGATCAGGGGTGAGCTAGCTCACGTCACAGTGTGTCATTTGAGAGCGTGAGATGAAATGTTCAATATTATCAGTGTTACTTCAGTAAATTCCATCAGGTCAAAGAGATGATGTTCGAAATGGGAGAGTGTTCATTTTACCTCCAGACGGTGGAGGCGGCGGCAGGAGCCCCTGCACCTCGTGGTGTTAGGGAATGTGGGGTGTGCGTCTGCTCTCACTCACAGAGACGGAGCCGCGCAGCGTTTCGAGTTACGTACAGCGTGGATTTAGTTCTAGCTCGTGCCCATTTTATCTTAAACTGACTTCGCAAGTATTTACCGAGGGGTAGCACGTTCTTTCAGATGCACTGGGAGAAGACCCACTGGTGCTGGCCGCGTAACTGAGCGTGTCCTCTCTGTCTCCCTCTCCGTCTGCTCCGGGCCCTAGAGTCTGCAAGCCCTGATGAACGAGTGCATTGGCCACGTGATAGGGAAGCCGCACAGTCCCGTCACAGGTTCGTACCCTGGTAAGGCGCAGTCCCCGCGTTTCTGCCGGAGCCCGCAGGCGTGGGGGAGCGCCTCCCCTCGAGGGCGCCCTCGTTTACAGTGCTGTCACGGTCCTTGAGAACGGTCGGGGACGTGACAGTGGAAGTTAGAGGAATGGGGTGTGTACATAGAGCGCCCTCACCTCCAAATCCAGGGGAAGGGGACATGCTGGCCCAGGCCCTCCGTGCTGGCCAGCGAGGCTTTTTCCTTGTTTCCTTACCTGTGCTCCTTCTGCTTCCTGCCTTGAAGCCTTTCCCTTCAGGGACGAAGGAGCTGTCTGTTGAGGAGCGAGGGCCCCCGGCCTCGGGGGCAGGCTCAAGGCCCCGCCCCTCTCCCCCTTTCGGGTAAAGGCGTCCTTCTCCACCATTTCCCAGTGCCATGCCCCGCTACCGCGGTCCGTTTTTGTAACTGGAAAAAGAAAACCAAGTTCTCGTGCTGTGACGTACTTGAATTACAGTTACTGTGCGGTTTCGCATTGTGTTGGCATTTTAACGTCACGCATGTTTCAGGAAAAGGTTGTGTCTCACCCCAGTCTTTGGGTGGTAAAGAAAGGCAAAACGTGTTCATGTGCAATAAGCACCCAAATTCGCAAGCGTTAGCAATTTTGAACAACTTGTTAGAGTAAAGTAGCGCAGTCAGGGTAAATGAGCTGAGCGGCAGCTACACCTTACAGGGAGTTTCTAGCTCCCGAAAGTCGAGCGGACCTGGGGTTAAGGTTTGGTTTCTTTCTCTTTAAAATTCACTGAGTTTATTCACATCTCTTTTTCTCCAAAGGCCTCCGTGAGGTGACATTATCATTTGTAAGACTGTTTTAACATTTCATGTAAAACATGTTATAGTCTTACCAGACTTTTGATTAAACATAGTATTATAAATGATTTTGCGATCCCTTAAAGTATTTCTGAGAATATATGACCAACAATTCAGTAAAAATTAGTTTTTTAAGTATTTTATTACTTAGGAATCATTTTTATTATAGGAAATAGCAGTGTAGAAAAGCACGTAAAAACATAGAAAATGAACATGTAGGAACACTGTCACTGTGGAAAAACACCACAGAAGAAGAAAGGCCTTCCGCTCCCACAGGCCTCAGGCGCTCACTGTCCGTACGGGGCCAACGACCGTTCGCTCCGCCTCTCTCCAAACTGCCGGCGGACAGTGGGCTCCCTGTAGGTTCAAGGCATGTCCTCTGTCCTTGTAGTCACTGTGGAGTGGCGGGGACAGCCCTGAACTGAGAGCCAGATTGCCTGGCCATCCAGTGACCTGGGCTGCTCGTTGAGCAACTGTGAGCCTCCCCTTTGAATGCTGAAATGCCAGCGAGGGTGCAGTGAAGTGGCGGCCCTGGGAGGCGGGAGCGCCCTCCCCAGGTAGGGGCCGTCATCAGGACGCAGCTCTGCTGCTGGGAGGGAAGCGGGGGGGAGTGCGAGCACACCAGCGGTCATGTCCGTCCTCACTGCCCTTGCCTGCCTCGCTCTGCTCGGCCCCCACCGCCGATGGTAACAGCCTGCTGCGTGAGCTCCTCCTGTCCTGGACGCTCTAGGGTGTAACCACACGGATGCCCCGCCCTCCCTCTCTGCTCACTGCGTCACACGGCACTTGCAGGGTAGTTTTCCTGCTGTCACTGCATAAAATGGGACCGCACTGAATGTCCATCTTCTGCTCTTACCTGATAGTCGTGGGTCCCTCCGGGTCACCAGGTGTGGATCCAGTCCTTTCTCTTCAGTGGCTGCCTTGTGTCCACTGTGGGGGCCCTACCGTTCTTTCCACCACCTCCCTGTGGACATTTGTTCTGTTAGTTTTGTGATGTTTCTGAAAAACATCTCTGTAATAAATATTCACCACCAGGGACTATTTTGGGCTTATTGGCCGTTTGCACTTTCTTTGATGAGGTGTCACACTTTTGCAGCAGTTAGATATACATACTCCCAGTGTTTTGTTTCATCTGTGAAGAATGCGGAGCTTGTGTGCGTGCGTTTAACAGGATGTCTTACCGTCACGGGAAAACCCTGCAGTGATTTCGATTCAGCAGCTACCGGTGTGTTTGCTGAATTACAGGCCTCGCCGTCTGTACCACGTTATAGTGGCTGCTTTCTTTCCTTTTACCTTTGTTATTATTGGGTTTATTCCCGTTAATACTGTAGTAGTTCAAATAATGAGCCAGGGATGAAGATCTCCTAAATTTTAAATAACAATTGCTTCATTTTTTTTTGCAAGTTTTCCCTTCAGATTGCTCCATTTTGGGGTCCTCTGTCTTGAACGTGTTGTAATGATATTAGAAGCAAATAAAAAACATAAAGAAGGAAGTATTTCCATTTTGGATACAACATCTAGAAATGAAACATATGTCGACTAAAATTGTTAACATAGAAGAGAAAATAGAACATTTAAGAGAACTAAGGAGGTGAAAACAAAGTTGAAAATAAAAGGACGCCATGTCAGAGAGAAACAGAAGGTGACACCCGTCCATTACTGGTCACACTTGGTTGTTGGAAAGTGCCATTGTCAGCGGTTTTGTAACTACTAGTGAGGTCACTGTTTAAAGTTTTGTCTTAAGTTTTATCCGTATTCACCTTCTACCTGACTGTTTAAAAGAAGACAGGGTGAAAACATGTTCTGGAAAAAAAAAGCCAATTCAAACTGTGCCCTGTCCTCTTGGTTTGGTGTAAAGGAATGAAATAGAAGTCCTCGCTCTCAGGAAAGGGACAGCGACCCCTCCCCAGCCCAGGGCCTGTGCACTGTCCTCCCCGCTCCTGCCCAGACTCTGCGCCAGGGTAGATAAGGCTCTCCTGTCTCTCGGTGGTGCCACGCCGACTCCGTTTCAGAGACGGCCACGCCGTGGGCCGTCCCTGAAAGGGGCCCTGTCATTTGTTCTGCACGTGTGGTGTGTGTTTCATCCTGGGACTCAAAAAGCTGGTTTTGACGGAGAAAAGTTTGAACGCACAATGTAACTGAAAGGTGACGTTTTCTGCAGTGTTCATATGTGTCCTATGATTTTCTTATGGAAAAGGCTTATTTTGGTCACCAGCAGAACTAAGTCACGTCATGTTTTTGTTAATCGCCTGGTCTGGCCGTTTCCTAGTGACCCTTTAACACGTTGCATTTGTTGCCGTTTTCACCGACAGCGATCCATCGGAACAGCCCCCGCCCCGTGAAGGTGCCGCGGTGCCACAGCGACCCTCCCAACCCCCATCTCATTATCCCAGCTCCAGAGGGATTCAGGTATTTGGTGCTCGCCCTGTCGTTGGTACTGGGGACCCCCGGGACCCCCTCTGATGTGCATGCCGAGCCTCGGAGCCTGCTGGGCGCTTGCTCTGACAGCCGCTTTTCCGTGCCTTACTCACACGTTGTGTACAAGCTCGTGTTCGCGTTATCTTGAAGACAAACCACGGTGCCTTGATTGTGAAAGAGAAAGGCCTGCTGGTCTAAAACAGACTGGCACCTCTCAAGATAACTCCGTTTCTCAGCTTACTTATTACCTCAAGCTACTAAACGCTTTCCAGCCTTGGAATACTTCTTTTTCTTTCTTTGAAAAATGACCTCAGAGAAGCACGTACGGGTGTGCACAGTGTAATGAGCATTTGGAAAACAGTACTGAACACCAGCTTAAAAGTGGCAAAACCTGGGAAGATCGTTCCAGTCTTTCTTGACGTCTCTGTGTGTGTGTAACTGCGGATCAACGTACTAGAGCAAGTGCAGAGGCTCTGGTGCATTTGAAATTCGGACCCTGAATGGGGGGGCATTTCTGCGTCTCACTGTAGGGAGCGCCTTCTCTCCCCTGGATTATCGCTTTGTAAAAGTCAGTTTTACTCAACCGTATTTGCTAGGAAAGACCACATCTATTTTTAAAATAGTGAGTTTGAAATTGGTGGTTTTTTAAAAATAACTTTTCAAACCTAGACCTGAATCTCAACGAACAGTTCACATTTCCTGTTGTAAGATACTTTTCACTTACTTACCCCATTTCGTTTCTCACTGAGAACCATGTGTGAGCCTGTCCCCTTCTGTCACCTGTGTCCCTGAAGCTTCTCTTCTCGCCTCAGCACTCGGAGCGTGCCTTCGGACGCGCGGAGCCACGGCCCCTCCGGCGGCGACTCTGTGCCACCCAGACCCACCAGCAGTGCCCATGACGCCAGGTAGCCCCGCTCTGCCAGGGTCCTGCTCCTTGCCCCTCGTGTGCACCTCCGCAGCGACCTCGGCTCTGGGGTGTGTCCCAGGACACGATGGCAGGGTTCCTGTCCCCTGGTGCACAGCCCGCGGCTCTAGGCCCGGCCGGCAAAGTAGATAATCTGCCTGATTTTAGTATTTCTTTGAAGCTGATAGAGCCAACAGGACGAGGTCTCTGCCAATAACAACCCTCTAGGGAGCGTGTCTGGGGAGGGCTGATCCCCAGCCGGGGGATGTGGGAGGCTTGGCAGACAGTTCCTTTCCCAAGGTTCAGAGGCGGCTTCTGCGCCGTGCCGTCAGGAGCACCATTCTTCTAACCAAGTGAACTGATTCCTACAAGTGCTGTTGGAAGGAGTGTACAGGGCAAAGTCAGCTACTGGGGCTCGTGTCTCACGGGGGGCAGGCCGCGACCAGAGGAGCCAGCAGAAGTCTGGCAGGCTCCAGAAACCCTCGGGACCTTCCAGGAAGTCTGTCGTGTTAGTAAGGGAGGTTTTCCGGGTCCCCCCCCCCCCCTTTTTTGGCCAGGAGATTTCATCCAGGTCTCCTACACTTAATCTCAGGGACATCTGATCACTTTTAATGCCACCCTTCCATCTGGCAGAAGGTCTCTGTCCTCAGCCTCCAGGCGGGGTGTTGATGGGGTCCAGCAGGAGCTCTGGTGGGGGGAGCCGATTGGAACAGACGGCAGTGCGGTCCAGAATTTAAAACTGACTGAAATGTTTTCACACTTATTTTATGCAGTCTAAAATGTCTGCAAACCTGTCCGTTGTTTTATTCATTAAAATAACTAATATTCCTCGTTTTTGGTGATAAATATCTGTAACCTAAAAAACACCAATGTATTTTACAGCTTAAGCATCCAACTAAAAAAAATTACAGTTAACTTTGAAAAAAATTTCCCACTTACCCTCTTCACTTTCATGTCTAGACCATGTTCTGGCCAGTGACCCCACATGCTCCCATGTCCCCGTGGGCTCACTGAACCTGCCCCGTTTGTAAGTGCCATACGTGGGGAGGGGGTGACCCCCGTGACATGCTGTCTAGCTGAGGGGCACACGCTCGGGGACTGTGGCGCCTGCCGCTTGAGGGTCCACAGGAGGTTTCCCCAGAGCCAGGACAGGGAGGGCCATCCCGGGTTCCGAAGGCCCGAGAGCTGCGGTTTCGGGCGTGCGGGCGGGCGGCAGTGTGAGACGGGAAGCAAGCGCGTTTCCATCTGGAAGTGAAGCGCCTGCCGTGCCTTCAGCCCTAGGTGTTCAGCATCTCGTGCATCCACGAGGTGGATGAAGTGGCAGCGCCACGTGGAGCCGTGTGCAGCCCTCGGTTGAGTCTCGCTCCCGGGTTCAAGCCTCGCCTGGGCTCGGTTCACTGCGCCTCAGCCCCCCTCCTGGGCGCCTGTGTGGTCGGCCCGGGAAGCCGTGCATCCCGAGGGCCCAGTCTTCCGGGGCCCCAGGTGGTGGCTGCTGGGAGGAGGCGGGGCGGGGCCCACCCTGCTGCGGCCCCTGAACAGCTCCATTCGATTTGCTGCGACTCAGGGAAGAGGCTGAGCCTCAGCCGCCTCCTCATCCGTGGAGCCTTCGTGGCCGCGTCCTGCGTGCTGGGGCCGGCTCTCACGGTGGGCAAGGGCTGACTGTTCGTTTTTAGGGATTTTGCAAGCCAGTTGTTACACCACAGAAATTGTCAAACTCGACAACCATTCTCGCACCCACCCCCCGAAAGTGGTTACTGAACACTCACTAGCACACAACTTCATTTAAATACGTTTCTTGCCTTTTATCCTGGCAACGGTCTCTGAGGACGTGGACTCATTTTGTCTCTGGGAAAGAGGAAGGAGAGGCGTTGAGTGGCTCCCCCCAGTCTCCGTCCCCCGTCTTCAGCAGGGCTTAGGGGCAGAGCGTGTTTCTTTACGTCGGCGTCGGGGTTTTCCCATGAACTGGTGCCAAGCTTCTGTTGGCACGATGGTCGAGAGCGCCCCCGTCTCCGACGTAGCAGGCAGTGTCCTCGACTGGAGAGTCCGAGAAGTCAGAGGCTCTGCACACTCCAGAGCCTGTCTGTCCCTGAGGCCGCTGCCCTAGCCCTGCCCCGCGCGCAGCAGGGAGGGGAGCAGGGAGGGGCACAAACGCTCTCACACTTCGTATCACTCTTCGGAACCCTCGCACCGAGCTTGTCCCTGAACTAATGCCGTATGCGTCTTGGATGATTTGCGTTATAGTTTTAACACCTCCCTTACTTAATATTGGGTCTTGCTCTTTATGGATTCATTCCGGATTGCTGAAGAGTTGACTTTGAACTTTTATTCTGGAAAAGCAGCACATTAATTTGTTCTCTACATGTTAAGCTTCCCGCTCTTCTGCACTTTCGCTTGGCTACTGCTTGAGAAACTGTTAGGTCTTCCCTTCTGTTTCCTCATCAAGAGACTTGAAATCTTTTGAGTGATATAGTGATTTCAGCACTTTAAGATTTAAATGCATAAGTACAATTTGATGGTAATTTAAAAAATTAACCAGATTTGGCTATTTTTCTCCACCCTGGGCTGAAGTTATAGAACTCTCCACACATGCAAACACTTCCATAAGTACGGTTTGGTTTCGGTTTTTGTATTTAACATAAAACAGTGTGTTACACAGTCAGGTTTTCATGGGTTGTCTGTGGAGGGACGAAAACGCAACTCTCCTCCTAAACTCCGGGAGGGTCTCCCAGAAGCAGCCCTGTTTATTTTGAGCTAATAAGTCTCTGTTTGGGGCTGTCCTTCGTGCTGTCCGCTACCCACTGGTGGCCAGCCAGCTGTCCTCAGGGACCCCGCTCGCCCTCAGGGGAGAGCCTCCCAGGCCTGTCATCCCGAGCCCCACTGAACTGACGGCTCCGCTTCTACGAATGTTCAAACAGGGGTTCCAGCGTTCCTGAGAACGACCGGCTGGCTTCCATTGCGGCCGAGCTGCAGTTTCGGTCCCTGAGCCGTCACTCCAGCCCCACGGAGGAGCGAGACGGTGAGTGGCGAAGGTGGCTCCTTGGTCCTTGCCGGCCTTGTCACTGGCCCCTGTCCACCAGGCGCTGTTGTGAACAACTTGGAAGGGCGAGGAGAGGGCTGACCCATCAGCGTTCCGTGCAGATGCCTCTTAGCTGTGTTTGGTTTCCAGGCCTCCCTTTGTTGCTTTTAGAAAACCCTTACTCGTGGTGTTTTAGTGACCAAGCCTTCTGACTCACTTCAAACTCACACAATGGGCTCCTCGTGGGTGCTCTGCTGTGGTCTCGTTGTTACGCAGACCAAAGCGTCTCTGCCCAGGGTGCAGGGTGGCCCACGCCTTGTCACCGGTGGCCCCTGGGCGGGACTGCACACCTGAGGTCCCCAGATCGTCCTGTTTCTGCTCCGTAGTATGTTGTTTGCTACTTGTGTGAGTTTTTTTGTGATTAGAATTCTGTTACGCCACAAACAGCTTCTTAGTCTGGTGTGATACTCTAGAATTGGCTGGCAGGACAGCTTCACACTCACATCAAACTGTAGTCTGTCAGCAGGAAGGACAGGCTGGTGGTAACTCATTGTGGCCGCTCACCGGTCCAGTCTTGCTCTCAGTTGAATAAGCACGTCTGTTCTATTAGCAGTAATGTGCACAAAAAAATACTTTCTGCAGAACCAGCCTTTCCAAAGGGCGATGCCAGTGGGTCAGCTCGAAGAAGCTGGGAGCTGCGGACGCTTATCAGCCAGACGAAGGGTAAGGGCGTGCGCCGGGCCCAAGACGTGCGGACGCGAGGCGTGCCAGAGAGCGCACGCTCACGCTGCGGGGGGGCTCCGAGCACCCCGTTACCGGTCCTCGCTCTCTCCTACGCGTCTGACCTCACACTCTGTGTAGGCTGTGTCCACGCACGTTTCCTGGGTCTCTCAACAAATCACAAGCTCCTGTGGGTCAGGAACATGTTTTACTCAGTTGTGTTTTTTTAAGTACTGAGACAGTTAATTTTACATGTCACCTTGGGTAGCACCCTTAGCATAATTCTCTGTACACGGTAGGAATGTATTTATAATGAGAATAACTTCATTTTTTTAGGCTAAGAAGTTGAGAGAAAGCATTTATCTTACAAAGCAGGTAATCACTATTCACCAAAAGAATAACTAGCAGGAAAACCCCTGGTCAGGTCCTTGATGACCTACAGAATGCGTCCTCGCACTTACTGCTGTGGTGTCCCGGTCAGTGGGCAGAATAGACCTCGATGTCTGTTCTCGAGTGACACAGTCTCTGAGAGGACAGGTCGTTCGACCGTGGCGGTGAGTGACAGGGACTAGAGCATCCCACGCTGTGTCCCAGGCCAGTCGTCTTCCCACCGTCACACCCCTGTGAGATGTGCGTGACTGGTCAGGGGAATAGTGTCCGCCATGGCCAGAGCGGTCAGGAGGGATGTCCAGGAGGCCTGAGCTGGCCCGGGAAGGCATGACAGGAGGGACACGTGGAGGCCCAGGGACTAAGGACTGGCCCAGCCCGAGTGGGTCAGAGAGCGCAGGCGTCAGCGAATGAGGTCGAACGGGTGCGGGGAGGCCTGGCCTCGGCTGGTCTTCGGTGGGGGGCCCAGTGGGGGCCCGTCCCCGAGGGGGTGGCCTCCCCTGAAGCCTCTCAAGCAGTCGGTGTGTCCTGGGTGTGGGGAGCTGGGGGAGGGGCGCGGAGGCGGGTGCACCGGCATGCCTGAACAGGGGAGGGGGGAGGGCGGTGAGAGAAGCACAGCTGCGCAGGGTGACGCGGTGAGACAGCAGGCCGAGGCCAGATTCAGAGGAAGGGACCGAAGCAGGGGACGGCTGATGCAGCCGTGCACAGGCCTGGCAGCGGGGTGCGTGTCGAGGGCTGGGGCCGGGCGGGTGCGGTGGCTTGAGCCTGGGTGACAGGACAGAGGTGCTCTCTAGTGGCTCACGTGACCGGTGGTTCCCATGGAGACCAGGTCTTTCTGCTGATTTTTGACACAAAAACTTGGTGGTCAAGTGAACTTGGGAGCTGTCGGGAGAGTTCCAGTTCACGTTGAGACACTGGAGACGGAGATCTCGAGGTGTTTTTACTGTTGGAACAGAAAAGCCTCTCCCAGAAATACGTGGCGGTGAGTCGGCTGCGTTCAGCGCCGGGCAAAGCTGACGTGTCAGTGGTGGAGACCAAGGAAACCCGTTTCCTTTAAAACTGGGAATCCCTGGTTTTAAGAACTGAGTGTATTAAGAAACTGTCATTGGGACGTTGTAAACGTCTGGGAAACTCTCAGCCCAGTCGTCCTGGCCCTTGGTGACCTTCGTCTGCCAGGAATTGCAGGCTCCGAGGTGGGTCTTCCGGAGTCATCCTGAGGGGCGCAGGGAGGGAGACGAGTCGAAAGCCGTCCTTGCCGGGTTACGGGCTGTGACCTGCTAGTGGGGTGTCGAGACAGTTAAAACCACACACGGAGCCTGACTCGGGTGGCGAAGCAGTCACGCTCACGAAGCGGCGGTCGGTTCTCCACGAGGGTGAGTCGTGGTGCAGTGACAGGAGACACGGAGCGTGGAGCCCGCCCGACGGGGAGACAGGGGGAGCGCCGACCACCGGGGAGACTCGTGGAGTGCTCCTGAGCTCTGCCCAGTGGGCCAGACGCTTTATGGGACGTGCGAGATTCCACTCAGGTGTCACAGTAGCTCTGGGAGTTGGGTGTCACTTCCTTCCTGTCACACGTTAGGAAGTCGACATCTAGGGAAGTCGGCCAACTTGCCCGCTGTCCAGCACTGGGGACGTGGGGAGGCCGGGCTTCCACTCGAGGCCTTTGGCGCCAGAGCTCTCGCCCTGCGTCGCCTACTCCTCGGAGGGCTTCCTGGGAGAGGCGCCGTGTTTCTGCGGAGCCATGTGGCGGGCTGGCCTCACCAGCCCTGGGATGGGGAACCGGTATTTCAGGCAAAGGGAAAAGTGTGGACAAAGGCCCGGAGGTGAGACCCAGTGCGGCGTGCCCCCCGAGAGCCTTTTCCGTGTGACGGGCTCAGAGCCCGCGGCCGGGGGGGGGGGGGGGGGGGGGGGGGGGGGGGG